>LQNS02277275.1:17322619-17333199 GCA_001587735.2 Parhyale hawaiensis | reverse complement strand
AAGGGCCCAGAACACTACCCTGTGGGACACCAGAAACCAAATCCAAAAACTCGCTCCTCTTCCCATCAACAACTACACACTGACGTCTGTCAGATAAAAATTGACTAATTACTGCGAGAACTGAACCACCAATACCCATTAATGCTCTAATCTAAGTTATCAGAGCTCGGCGCTCAAGCAGCGGTGGGTTAGGATTCTGTATGTAGGCAACGACTTCCATGATCGTAATGACCTGTAGCTGATGTGCCTATTACCTGCTACTTCTCTAAGCTTCCATTTCACGGCACGCAGGCGTGAGCTAATATATCTTCGTCTTCCTACTGTACTATTTCCTTTTGATTGCTCGGGGTACGGTAGGACTACATGTGAGCCTGTTGGAATACTGGGGACTGAGCTCTGCGGGCAACTTGTATTATTATTATTGTTACAAGCCCCTTGGCCAGGCTAGCTATAATGAAACGGTGTGTCTCAACCACACTGTACAGGGGTAATCTGTTAAATTCTCTGTACCAACGCAGCGAAGAGTTCTTTCTCTCTTGTTTATTACCTGTGCTCCTGTGTGAGATTGAGCTGCTCAATGCGATTCGTGTCTGCAGGTGTAGGCTGAGTGTATCTATTTATTCTCATTGTGCGTGGCCACCAATATTTGTGACTGGGCCTAATCACTCGGTTGAACTTTGGCTACTTTGTTTGTATTTGTGAGCTTGTAAGCGTATTTTGTGAACCCATTGTGTTCCTAATAAAAGTTATTTATTTATTTATTTTCATTCTCTTGCTTTTTTTGCTCTGTTGTGTTGTTTCACTTCATTCCCGACTAGCTGGTCCCCTGCGCGCTGGTCCTGTGCGGGGAAACCCTTCGTGCATGCGTTACACTTTGCTGTTGGCATACGGTCTCATCTTTCATCCTCTCTTCGGATGAAATTGTACTCAGTGGGTAAAAAGTTAAACTATGGGAATATAATAGCAAAAATATAATTTTCCGATTGGGCGTGTACACATATTGAATTCTAGGCGCGATATATTTTGAACCTGAATGAAATTTAAAGTAAAACCCAAAACCTACATAAAATGGGATAACCTGCAACGAAGAATTGCTGAACATAGTGCTGCCGTTTGTTGTTAGTTGGCTTAGGCCTCAATTGCCCAGTTACGAAGGGCTTCGTGAAATTTTTTAATGTGTGTTTCGCTGCACTGCCATAATTATATATTTATTATCCATAAATTATTTAACATTTATGTAGCCTATCGATCTTTATCGAGGTTCGCTTGTATCAATCAGATTACTCTTGTATGCTATCTATCGAAGTTACTGTTGGAGATGTAGTTTATTTCTATGGCTATTTTTGTGTGTGTCGTAGATTTACGATAAACTATACAAGCGAGTTTATCACAAATTATCCTGTCTCTGCCAATTATGAAACATCGACACAATCCTTTACTGGTAGTAAATGCAACAGATTATTCTTGTGATGTATCAAGCCCATTGACTATTCAGAATGTAGTACTTCTTTTTCAAATTATTGTTTTGTTTGGAAAATTTTGCAGCATGCGATGCTATGGATATTTATACTGCGTACGCGTAACTGTATTACTTCTTTCACTTGAATAGCAGGTACTCGTATTGTATATGCTAAACTCGTTTTCACTTTACAACGTATTATAACTGTCAATATCATGGCCGGCTATTATCAACTACAATATATAGCTTGTCGTTCGTATAGGGTTAGATTGACCTCTTTCATTACTAACTGCATTCTGATAACTGCTGAATAATAAATTTCGGTTCTGTATCCCATTCAGTATATGATTTACTTTTAACCATAGCTCTAGGTCTTGGTCACCCGACAGAAAGCAATTACTTCATCTGCATAACGAATTACAATACACCTACACCTGGGTTTAGTTATATTTGAGTTAAGTTCTCGAAAACGCTCGCATAAAGTTAATTCGCATATTTCGAATCTATCTACATTATTTAAAGTGGGTTGCCTACATTCCATGACCCATTTATAACCTTTCAATGACAAATGTGGCACTTTGTCATAATAATACTAAAAACTATCGTAAAGAACGGCTAAACCCCAACAGCAATAGTATATTTCAACAACCCACATAAAAAAACATAAAAACAACAACAAAACAAAATTCTAGATACTGTATTGTGGCGTGGTCTCCCGCGCACAGTTCGTATATCGCATAAGAGCGAATTTCTCAAGCATAGAGAACATCAGATATCCCTTGCTGGGTCTATGCGCGTACGTCAGAGCGAATTCCTACATAACGAACTCGCACATTTCGAGAACCAGGTGTATTAGCCGCGTTTAGTTTATGACAGCACATCAAACAGTAATATTTACATCAATGTTTATGAGTCGTAAACAAATAGTTTGCATCATCGAATGTGATAAGGAAGTCTTAGGTCACTACCTTGCTCTGCCTTCGCCTATTTGTCTGCACTTATGAACGGTGTCGGAGCGCGAGACGCCAAGCGTCAGTATCCGGTCGTTGCACTTCCTACGAAGTAAAAATAAGTGACACGAAAAGGGTATCAATTGACTCGTTAGCAGGACATACTCTAACAGGAATGACGATGCGTAGATCTGTGGAGCTGATTTCAAACAATCTACCTTGATTGAGAGCAGCGACGCTTGTATGGTGAAGCGTACGCACTAGTGCGAGGGTGGTTAGGTTATTAACTAATCGCTTATTTCAAATATCTCTAGGCTTTTGTGCATTAGATCTAGTAGGTAGCTGTAGTAGTTTTAATAAAAATCGCAAGTGTATGCATATAGAGTGTCACTTGAACCCTTACTGCTTTTCAAATAGTCATTTTCAAAGGATGAGTACAAGTTGTAATGCTTCAAATGTGTATATGAGACAATACATGTGGCAAAAAAAAAATCCCAATTCCATAAATGCCTCTCGACGTAGGGAAAGCTAATAGGGTTTATAATTCCCCCTCGTTTATTTTTCGGGAAAAATGATTTATTTCATCTATAGCGCAGTTAATTGAGTGCATTTAATTTCTTTAGCAGGACAATACAAGATTCTATCACATTTGTACTAATTCTGCATATGAGGTTCGATTTATGAGATGTTAATCGCACGTGAAGCTAAGAAATTCATATTCTGTAAACATATGTTAGGCACAGCAGAATCTGCTGTGAAAAATGTGATAAATTTACAATATTCCCTTAATTAAGCGGACATCTATTTATAAGCGTTTATTTGCTGTAAGTGAATTAATACGGATACTGGTGATCTACAGTTGCACGAGGTTCACCATTATTCATCAGTTAGACATTTTCTTTAAATTAATTGTTCTTCTGGCAAATAAAAATTATAGAATAAAATACGATTTATGCTACTTACAGTACGAACTGGATACCCATGCATGCCCTGCGTTCGGTTCCTCCGATATTTTCATTAGATTGGATAGCTGGCAGTAGACGGATTAACAAGGCCCATTCCCAGAAAGCAGGCGGGACTCACGCTTTGGCCCTTAAGGATTATCTCATTACGAGTGATGAAATATTGAGGTATTCGCTAGATGACTGCACCTATTGTCTTTGTACAATTGAAGATGCTTCACTAACAGATTTATTCTTCCGTTTGGGGATACGCAATGCATTATTGCTAAGATGATAATATGGTTTATCATAGACGGCAACAGTACTTAGGTCTGACGCCCGCGGCCAAAAGTCGGCAACTGAAAAATGGGATTTTCTCAAGAGCTATTCTTTTCCCCCTATCTAATACAGAGGAAAAAATTCAAAGGTACCTAACATTTTTCTTGCGGAAAAGGTATCTTGGATACGGTGGGGACGCACTTGGGCGTTTGCCTGCATGACCGTGTCTGGACATGTTCATAACAGCTCATGAGAAAATCCATTTTTCCCATTTTGGCCGCCAGCATCAGAGGCCACTTGGACCCAAGAGTAAAGTATTGTTGCGGTCTATGGGTTTATTATTAAACTTTTTTTCATTTCCCAGAAAATCAGTTCAACTAACGGTATTTAAAGAAATTTATTCATGTTTTCTCAGAGTAAGACGTCATTTAGCTGCTACATTCAGCAGGCTGACGGTGAAGAATTCTAAATATTCCAAGCACGTTTCACCACCGCGCAGACGTCATAACTCTTATCCTGGTATTGTATGCAAATCGTTTTCCTCGCACCATTTCGCATTTCAAATGGTTTTCATTGAGACTTGAAACATGCTGGCAATGCAGAGCCGAACGATCAGCTCATACTTATGACTCTGCGGTAAAATTCCTCATAGTTAACCATTTCTTAACAGAAAATACGCTCTGCTTGATTTTGTTATATCTTCATATATTGGTATATCCTACTGGTCATGCAAACACATTCGTGAAATAACTCCTGTAAAAATTGAAATCTTTTACTGGTTGTACTAGAGATGTAATCTGTTTTGAGCGGTAAAAGCCATGCACTAGATACCTTACATAAAGCAGAAATACCTTCTTTATCTAAAACATTAAATATATACCGCCTTGATAACTACCTACTGATAGTCATAGAATATACTTTTTCATGTCCTTGCAAAATTCTTTTAAGCTACGAAATATGATAAGCTTAACAAGTTTAACTATAGCATAGAATATAAAATTTTTGTTGCGTTTCCAGATGTGAAAAAAATGAAAGCTTACGAAAATCGAGAGTTGGCGGTTATGCATAACGTGATCTAAGTAGTGTCCTCGTGGGGCACGGTTTCGAACCCTATAGCCACTGGCGACGCAGGTAAATTAGTTACCCATGTTGATTCTATGGCCAAGAAGGAGTCAGTAGTACGCTGAAAATCTAAGTTTTCCTTTGCAGTGAAGATCGTCTCCAAAGACGCATATTTTGTTCTATGCCTTACAGTCCATAGTGGCATAGATTGCTGTATCATTTGTTCTACTTTCTCCTCTATACCTCTCCGTTTGTGTATCGTACCAGCAGCAATGTTTGACTAATAGTCGCTCAGTAAGCATTAAAATCCTAGTAATTCACTCAGGAGACATAAAGTGTCTAGAGCTGTATAATATATTTTTTTTTAATATCTTCGATTTGCACCGTCATTTAGTTAGCAAGAGTTCAACCAGCTTGCTATCTGAAAGTCTCTCTGTCTGTTAACGTAGACAGCAAAAAAGAGCAAGAAAAAAATCTTTGTCGTCCTGTAGGCTTGCTGATTTGCTCGTATCCGCTCTGCCGGAACCCCCGCCGACTCCATTCGTCTGACACGCGTCTGCGGACAGCAGCCTGGCGAAGTCGGCTGTCTTCATTAACGCCCAGTTTTAGAAGGAAGAGAAGAACCAGCACGAAAAAAAGAAAATCTTCGAACACTTTCGCACCTGAATTAAACGTCACTTTCCGCAGGAATAGCAGTTTTGCAACGGGCCTCAAATGTGTACAGGACTGTCAGCTTCCCAAGTGTAACGCCCATTTGAGTACCTACGTGGTGCTCTGCCTACGAAAACTATAGTGTTTTATGCGGACATTAGGTTAACATTGTTCACTGAGGGCTGGAACGCATTTAGCATTACTGATGGTGTTTATTTCAAGTTAACTAAACCTTTTGAAGTAATTTTATGGTTTTAAAAATTACAGCTTCCTAGAAAAGGTATTTTATAACAACTGATAATTTGTAACCACATATAAAAAACGGGTAGATGTTTAGAGTGATGACAACTTTCGTTTTAAATAATATACAATCAATAATTCATGTTTTTTTCAGCAATCTTGGTATTTCATGGAAATCCATTACAACTGTATATGGTACCTCGAATTTCAGTTATGTACTCTTAGCGTGTTAATTAAACAAATCTGATGTGTTTGTTGTTAAACTTGAAATTGACTAACTCATGAGTGCCGATTTACAGTTGGCTTTCTTTGTGTTTTTGACTTGCGGTTCATATTTGAAATGAATTGATTTGCTGTACTTGCAATATACCTATTAGCCCGAGCGTCCCGTGACAGAGACCGCAGTTTCTTGTCGCAGTGATGACCTTAAAGATCAAAGCTCTTAAGTTTATTGGGAACCCTCTCATTCTGGACCTGTTTTAGTTAATTCATCTTTTAATTCAATTGACATTATCCGCAAAGTTTGGAGCTACTATATACCTCTGATCATAAGGTTAAGGCCAGTTAAAACTACTGAAAAAATACTATTTTGACTGGACAGACTTTAAAATAAAACTTTTCTTACTAAAGTTTCTTCGTTGATAGAGGTAAAGGATGAAGAAGCCAAACGATTTCCCTCATATCAATTAATTAGAAATCACACTGTGAGTAACGGATGTGCTTATCAGTTGATAAATAATTCAAGACCAGTAACTCAAAAACTAGAATAACTCTTTGCAACGGAATTGTTTTGAGCAAAAGAAGAAGGATTTAATAATGAGTCATACCTTCACTCCTGTTGATAATTTGAAAATTCCTGGCGTCATGCTTGAAGTGAGGTTCTCAAAAGAGAGGAAGATTGCTCTAAGCGGTAAAAATGGCATCGCAAAGATAATTTCTTGTCTAAAATTGTTGTCCGCTCCTGGAGACATCTTTAGCGTCATCCCCAAATGTTCTCTATCTGATTCAAATCTAGAGAATGCAGTAGGCTGAATGAGGGAAAATATGGGCATCATAGTCCTGGAAGATCGAAAGTCTTGGTTAGTCGGCATTGTGGATTGCTGTATTATTCTGCTGGAAGAACCATTCATCACCACACAAACGAGGGCCATGCATCATAATGAATACGTTCTGCAACATAACCATGCAGCTGCTGTATGACGCCCCTATTCAACCTGAGTTTTATTTGCTATTCTGGAGGAAAGGGCACCCCACACCACGACGGAACTTCCCTGCTCCTATGCCGTGTGAAGAATATTTCAGGGGGCAGCTCTTTCTCGTGCCAACAACGTCGGAAGCCATCATATACGTCTAGGCTATTTTTTTCTCCCAAGAGAATTTTTTTTACTTCTCAACATTTTATGTTATATGCTCTCTGGCAAGCTTTAAACGGTCTACATAGTTTATCAATGTAACCTTTTTGTTTCAGGTGTCACCTAATTATTGTTACTAGACTGCATTCGGCATCAATGAGTGTCTTAATCTTTTTCAAGGATTGTCTTGTATCTTGATGGGCATTCCTACAGATTCGCCTACTCAGTGCTGGTGAAATTTTTGGACTGCTGGTAGATTTCGGTGTACCACAACTGTCAGAGTTTTTCCGAAAGATGCAAACCCCTGTTTTACTGCGTTTACCCTCTGCAACAAGTACACGCTTCGACAAACCTTGCTGATGTATATGTATCTCAATGATCTGACGCGTTCAAGGAGGATAATTTCCTAGCTTTGAATACAGTAATACGTTGACACGAAAACGGCAACCTCTAAATTAGGTGAATTAGTGAATTTCCCTGTAATTGAATTTTTCTGCTTCTTATGTTTAAATTGTTAATTTATCTTTACCAATGAGTGAGTAGCCTTTAGTTGGAAACGTTTGGAAGTTTATCCGTGCAAAATGATATATTTTAAATTAGGTCCTATATCAACTGATCCTAAGCTCATGATCAAAGTATATAAGCAATTGAGTCATACCAGTCTCATGTCAAAGAGTAGGCTAACTTGAGAAACTTGATTAAAATGATAAACACAATGGTAATATCAACCTGTAAATACGCATAGCTGTCAGTGATTTAATATATTCAAAAACGTTCATTCTTGTACACTCACAGCAGATAAAACGCAGTCACAAAGTGATACTTCTCTCAATGGGCTTTGTAATATTTTCTTCCTCCGTACCAATTTTGAAGTATGTTTGTGTCAAAAAATAACACCATTAATGTTACTCAGCACGTCGTATCAAGCGTGAAAATTCTATTGTGCTACTTATATTTGAGCTGGATGATACAGGCTTATACCGTCACTATTTTAGCGCTTAGGTATGGTCAATATCGCAGAGCAGAGAAGATGTATTTAGTAAGTGTGCGTTTGCTAAAATCTCCCCCGAGTATCTCGTGTTAATATGCATGTAACAAAATGCCTCGGCATATTCGAAACGCCACTGATATCAAAACTGTAGAGTTCAAAAATTTGCTGGATTTGCATTTAAGAAGAATACCAGATAGACCAGCGGTCAGCGGTTACGTGCACTGTGGAGATAATTCGCTGCTGGCTCTCTCTTTAATTGCAAACTGCGGCACCACAGACGACACCCAGCAGAGTGACTCCACACACGTGGGGTGACGTGAGCAACGTCACCTGGACTTCGTCCGAAGACTCTTAAGGTAACTCAAGGTATGTATATATTTTTTTCATGTCGCGGAACAAGGTTCCCTAGTTCCTTCTCCACAGGAGATGTTGCAGCTTGCTGGAGTTGTTGCTGACGAGGTTAGTTTAGTGAAGTTAGTTAAGCTCTCAGCACTTCCCCTTTTGTTTCGGGAGGTGGGACGCTGATCGATGTGGCTGACCTATTCCCGCTATGCTTCTACCTTGTTGATTTTCATTTCCTTCCCCTGTGCGGCGCAGCTGAGCGAAAGCATTCAGTCGTGCTCAGGGGTTGGAGATGCATAACTTAAGCCTTTTCCTGTCAGTTGCGCACTGATCTCTCTGAGACTTCCCGGCAGCAAAGCCGAGACAAAAATCATTGACATTTTAAAACGAGACATACCTTGCATCTTATGGTGGCACACGAGCTTGTGTTAAAAAAACAGGAATAGTTCGGCGCGATATAGACATTAATTGTGTCCGTTATGCGCTAGTAAAGTTTATACTACTGCTGATACTTCTCTCGTGAAACTAATCGTCATACAAATAACTAAAAATACTGCTTTTGTCTTATTAGATTAGATAGGTGGCAGTTGACGGACCAAAAGGCCCATTCCCACAGAAATTGAGAACCGCCGGAAGTTCATAATTACAACAAATATTAATGCCTAACGAAACTGTTTTTACTGCAGTTGTATGAAGGGGAATAACAGCAAAACGAGATTAATGGCAGGATTGTTTCTAATTCTAGAACAGTAAAACTCTGATTAGTACAAATGATCATTGATCAACATGCACAGGCGACAAGAGCATAAAATTGAATGATCACTGTAATAACGATAGGACTGGTGCGTTCAGTGTCAATTATACTGTTTACATGCATGCTCTGATACTTTGATATTATGTTCTTTACTCATATTGTCAATAATTCACTTGTATAGATACTGAGGTTATGGTGAAATTTACATTTATATTGCATTGGTAATTGTGTACCTATATACTAACAAGCACGAGCCCCTATAGGGATTATATATCCGGCCTCTGTTATTCGTATAGGTTTTCCTGGTTTTTCTTATCCCTTTTGCTACGGAAGGTCTGTTTGTAGAAGATACCTATTACGGCTCTCAATAACTTATGTACATATATTTTAACTTTTCAACTTCGATGACTATACAAAAAAAGCGACAGATGTTTTTGATTGGCATTTACATTTGCAGTCAAAAGCCCTAAAAAAAATCACGGGTTTTTGTTAATCGAAAACTATTGCTGTTATAGCCAAACCAGCTTACCAGTCCTTTAGGGGCGGGGCTGAATTAGGGCCAAATCTAATCTATTAACTAAATACACTTTGAGTATTCAAATATAAATATAATTTTATCGATTGAGACAAGTATACCACGCGCTTAGTGAGATTTGGCCAAGTTGCTTTGCGTTCCTAGCCACGCCCATCGGACTCCTTACGCTGGTTTGACTATAGGCGTACAATTTTTCTAAAGATACTGTCAGTAGGTAGCGAAAGGGTTAAAACTGTGCTGCGAATACCGTGGAGTTTTCCCGGATGCATGTTCTTCCACTATCATGCCTGTGCCTCCTACCCTCGTCGATGGGACATATGTAAGTGTCCCGTCCATCTTCTGTCGTATATGCTGGAGACAGTATCATTTTCCAAGTCTTGTTGTGAGTATGGTATCATCGAAATGCTATTATATGAAGCGTGCACCTTGTATTACCTAATTAGAAGTGCTCAAAACACCGTACACACAGAAACATGGTCGTTTGCCATTAAGGAAAGTTAGTTAAGTGTAAACTATACCTTGTCGTTTGAATTTGCGTCAATGCACATTGTCGTTTGTGATGAACAACAGATTAATAAGAGCGTACGTACGTATACCCAGTCGGAAATAATGGTTGTGATTATAGTAGAACAACTATGATTATGGTCGAGACTTTGGTTGTTTTTTATCGATATATCTTCCATATTCAACCATTTATGGGGTGCAGTATGGTAGAGATATGTCACAACCTTCCACCATAATATCAACCATAATTCCCAACCATAAATACCCAATTACAACTATAAAGGTTTTAGCTGCACAACCATAATCTACCATAATGAACCGTAAAAAAACCATTCACAACCAAAATCGACAGCGTTCAGCGAATAATACAACTATATTGTACCAAGATAAACTTTTTTATTTATTGACATATTATGCAGTCGATGCCTGCTTCGTTTGCTGATGATTAGTTGCTTATAATAATAGTTTAATTATTAAGTGTTTGTTAGGCTTGCAGCTCAGAATGGTTTAAGGCTCTAAG
>LQNS02277275.1:17304291-17315562 GCA_001587735.2 Parhyale hawaiensis | reverse complement strand
AAATATACTAAAATCAACGTTATGTTATGGTCGACATATCTACCATATTGTTTCATTATCCATAATCGACTTTAATCTCTCATACACTACTATATTCTACTATAATCACAACCATAATTTCCGACTGTTGTTGTGATGAACAACAGTGTCTTTTGCGATTAATCATTATGGCTTTGTAGCTAAAATAAGGCGTCGTTAGTGATAAAGAACCAGGTGTTTTTTTTTGTCGTAAAGAGCATACTTTTCTGCGTGTACTGGAGATGATCTTGAAATGTGCGTTGTGTAACTATATAGTTGTGAAGGTTCCCGACGGTAGTGTGACGCACAGGCTCTCGACAGACGTCATCGTGTGACATAGCGTGAGTAGGCTCACTCGTGCTCACGCAGCTATCGATTTGGCGTGACGACAATAGAATTCCTGTTGTTTTTATTACTGTTAGGCTACGTGCCGGACGGATAATATGCCTAATTCCCATAGGCCGGAATGAGCAGGCCGATTTTATGACCATATGGCTCACCTGGAATTGATGATGAATTTCATCGATTCTCTGCAGCACCTGAGCAGCAGGTCTAACAATTTGAAGGCTTTTTGTGCTTGTCGTTTTTAAGGAGCTTCTTTGCTGGATTATTTTTTAGGAAGATATTTACCAGCTACTTTGATTGATGCATGTACCTAAATGAGCTGTCGTAAGTGTGGTGTTATTGTAGCACAAATAATAGATTTAAGCTCGTCAGATACCAGTTAATAGCTGAGAGATATAGTGTGCAAGAATGTTGGTCGACTAAAGTGAAATGTTAGCATCAAGGTGCCGATGTACTACTTATATATCCTCCTCAAGCGACCTCTCCGTAGCACAGCCCATCTAAAGCTTCATTGATAAGTAGCAATTGAAAGTTTCATTGAAATTTACTAACTGACGAGCTCCAGCGAGAAATGGTAAAAAATTACTTGGCGATGTACGATGTTGTTTCTTGCTCAGGAGCTGTCATCCCCAGCTTGCGTAATACCTAAATTGTCACGATGCAAACCCAGTTGGTCAACTTTATGCCTAGTTGGCCATAACTTAAACTACAAAGAATTTTGTATTCATGTAGTCATACAGGCTATAACAACATCCACGTGAACAGCGTCCTTCCGGTACCAACTGACAATTCCAAACACCCACACAAGGCTACATACAGTCTGCGTAATAAAAGACGCTCTGCTAGTGTAAACACTTGAACCTGTTGTGCCGGGGCCAGTCTCCCCTTCATTGCTAGGCGGTTTATCATCGCTTGGTGACAGAGCTTCGTGTGTCGACGCCTCTATGAAGGCAATACAACTATGACCTTACGGCCGCTTCTTTGACTATTTGTTTAAAAGTTAACTATTGCTCGTCTAAGTTATTAACTTGTTATGTTTGGCAAGTAAACGTGGCCAAATTCAGTCAGACGGAACAAGTGTGTGACAAATTCGACCTTAACTCATAGGTACAATGTAATATTTTTAATTGCAGCTTCTGTTGGAAAGAACCGCTAATATTCCCAGAATATTTCAGTGACAGTCACCAATATTATCTAGTTAAGCTGATTGTCAGCCGTATAAATAAAATGTGTTTACTTCTTTCCCGGGCATTAATTTTGCTATCCCGTTAGCTTGCCTACTTCACTGCTGTTGTTTTTGAATTATGTACATTTGTTTTATTCTAAACATTGGGCTGCTAAATAATGTTTGCACTGTTGCCTCTAAGCTAGTTATAAAGTTTTAAACTTGAGAGGAATAGGGCATGTTCGGTTCACCGCCAAAGCGAAATACTTAGACTTGTCCGGAATTTGGACAGGTGAGCTGGCTCCGAATTGAGCTTCAAGCATTGATTCTTAATCCGTTACTCCTGAGTCTTCCAAAATCTCAATTTTGTTGCGTAAAATGGAGTTTTTAGAAGACTTAGCGTTACCACATTGCTCCTAATACTCGCAACGTGATTCAAAAGCTGTGGTTTCAGACGAACTAAGCTGTGAAGGATTAATTTCGGCTCATCGTAGATATGTATAGTATTGTATACACCTAAATCGAGACAACACTACTCTGTAGCTTATGCATTAGTTTCATTTTTGTTTTTACGACTGACGGGAAACCATTTTGGGTCCACCGACATACTTCACAGCTAGTTGCTGTCTCTGATATTTTATGTCACTGAAGAATAACAGACCGCAGCAGTAAACGCTTTGTTGACGAGCGAGAAACCACGTGTTGAAATATGAAAGAGAATGATCGCCCTATAATCTCTAACTGTGATCTAAAACACCGCCATCGCTCAACAGTCTTTGTAAGCGATATGGCAGAGAGATCATCCCGCGGTCTCGCCCAGATTAATCTCCCCTTCGTCCTGTGCAGCTACTAAGAAAGATTGCTCACCCAACAGTGTCTTTCAGTGATTTTGTGGACGATGATCAGCTGACGGTGTTGCTAACCTTGTAGATGCGATAAAAAAGGCTTGAATCACTGCTAGCTTTAGGTTAGGGAACCGTCTTTGGAACGTTTAATCCTGTACCACATGCTGTAAAATCCTGCGATGGGTGAATAAGCATCTGGCGGTATACTAATCTTGTAGAAACGAACGCGTAAATAACAATTTTTTCTGGTGATGGAAGCGCGATCGTGACAGCCTCTGTGTTTCCACTTGACATCATGGCGAGAAATGAGGTACACATGTATTATCAATACGTTTGAGTGTGCACTTCTTATTTTCAACGTTCTTAAAAGAGGATGTGTAACTGTGTATGAGGCAACGTGTTCACGTATATTTTGTATTGCTTTTCTTAACCACACTACTGTTTTTCGTATGCTGTTTAATTGGACAAATTACCCAAGTTTTGTTGATTTATGTAGAAATAACGGAGAATCCTTATCACGTAGTCATATTTACATTGCTTCTTCGTCGAGCTTGCCTATTTGCCTGCCTTTTTGTTTCTTTGGCTGTTTGTTTGCGTGGTTGTTTGTCTGTCACCAAGATAACTTACAAAGTTATATTGACTGATTTTTACGAAATTTACAGGGATTGTTTGGTTTGTTAATAGGAACAGATGCTTAAATTTTCGTGAAGATCGGTTCATTCGTTTGTCTGTTAGTCTGCCTTTTTTTTCTCAGTGACATTACTCAAAAAGTTATGAACGAATTTTTATGAAATATGCATGACTTGTTAGGTAGCCATATCACGTAGAGTAAATAACCAAATTTCTGTGACGACCTGTTTATGTTATTTTATTTTTCCATCACGATCTGTATTTGATTTAATTCGCTTGTTAACAAAATAACTCAGAAAGTTATGAAAGGATGTTTATGAAATTTACAGGAATTGTTAGTAATGTTGAAAACAATCAATGATCAAATTTTGGTGATGATCGGCTGGTATTTTTTGTGTGTTTCACTGTTTGTAAGCAACATAACTCGAAAAATTCAACAAAATTACAGAAGTTGTTATAACTGTCAAAAACGTACGAACGATTTGGTCTTGATACAAGGGAAATTATAATTTCAGAACCAATTTGAATTTTTTATTACAGTTGCCTTGATTGGCGGAGGTATGCTCTCCGAGAGTGCTCTAGTTTGTATTATTATGAGCATATATTCAATCTTTCCCGTTTCCGTTCAGCGTTCATTATTAGTTATGAACTTCTCATCGAAATAATTCACTGACTTCTTGAGAATATTCTAGGTCACCTAACTTGGGTTGTTCATTTGTTAGCGTTACGAACAGTTGTACTTGACAAAGATTTAAGTGTGGCAGGCTTTCATTGAGTTATCAGTTGTTTAGCGTAAACAACGCTGGCGTTCTGTCCACACACACCCTACAATTGCTCATGACACCATTAGGCAACTTTACGGTGCCCTCTAAATCGTTTACACGTTTTCGTAAACAAACGTCCGTAGCCGATAAGCGAAGTTCGATGGGGCCCAAGGAGGCTTTCTAGCGCCCGGCCGATCGCTGCTACGGTTGTGTTCGCTGCGTTCTGTAACGTGACCTTCTCTCTAGCGGGTTATTTTAGACACTTGCGTGCAAAAATCGTACGTCGAGCTATTTAACATTTTCAAAATCAATTCATTTACTGCATTATTCAGAAAAACTGACTTCTCAAAGGGCCGCATATGCAAACATGGATTTCTGAATTGTACACAGGTACAGTTGCATGTTTGTATAACCATGGTCGCCAGCAAGTATGTATATGATTACTGTAGCAACGGTCGTAGGAATTAATGTACTTTAGTCGTAGTTTCGGTTTCATACATTTCTTTGTGAACCGATAATAGAAACCTCTATTGTCGACAGTGAACAACGCAGACATTTTTTTAGATTGGTAATAGGTAAATTTTTATTTTTGCAATGCATAGCCTATTGTTAAGTGAAACATTCATTAATATTGCGTCAAATTGAATTTCTTCATTTCATTAGAAAAACTCGAGTAATTTTTAATTGCGAGAGAACCTCTGGGTGCAGATGACGTTGATAGCGCTGAAATAAAGTCAAACGAGTGATAGTTTTGAGTTTACTTTTCATCATTATTTTACTGTGATATAAAATATGCTACAATGAACACCAATACGCGAAACAATATTGGTCTGTTGGTTGCTCAAGCTTACCGTACAATACTTGTCACAGAAAATTTTGTTTTCTTGACACGCACGCAATATCTTGGAGTTCGTATCGTATTTTCTTAAAAATATAAATATATCTGATTTTTAATTGGAACGTTCCATGTAAAATATATCATACAAAATTATCTACAGAAATCCGATGTCCATATTTGTACTTGGGTGATTTTTCAAAAAAATCATGATATCACAACTTTTAAAGTGAGGTATGTGTTTAGAATTCAGCTGTCATATCATACATTTGGTCAAATGTAATAAAATACAAGATAGTTGCAATTTGAACTCAAGCACAAAAATAGCATCTCCAGTGTCACGTCGACATTCATAACATACTATATTGTGAATATGCTAATTGCGGTTAACCTATAAGTAGATATCCTTTTACTGTACCTGCAATATACCCTTTATTAAGGAGGAGAACCTAGTCGCTATCTGGAACGGGTCGCTGTAAACAAATCAATCAAGTAGTTTATTACTCGTCAAAAATGTAGAAGTTTTAGTTTACATTAAAGCTAAACTTCACACGAAATCGGTATTATACGAAATAGAATTAGGCAAACTTGCATTTGTACTCATGCCTACGAATATGTGGCGTTCTTCTATAGAGCACAGAAATACAATCCGTAGGTAAGTTTCTACTGCATCTCTGCGTGTGGACAAAAATCACCTCAATTTCTACAGCAAACCGACCCATTTCATTGTTTTTCGATTCTTTTTCAAAAACCTGCATTCATTTCTTCTGTATAAACCTATCTGGTCCAAAATTGTTGTACTTGTAAGATCTGGCAGGCCATATAATAGGTACGCTAACATTTAGGCAAGCGTTCTCGCACTCGCCCCGTTTCCAATAGGGCGGCCTTTATGAGAAAATCCAGCGGTGGTGCAAGACGCGCCCTCCAATAATTTTATTTGGGCTCCTTACGATCAAATCGGGCCAATATGGCGGCAGCGGCGAAGTCTCTTCTTATAAAAGGGAACACATCGCTTCGCTTTACTGCTTCCCATCAAATTGGCTTTAGGGGCGCTTTTATTGCGGCCATGTCCCTCCCCGACGCTTGATGAGCGCCGCACAATTGATTTCTGGATGTTTTATGGGAAGAACGTTTACCGGAAGCGCTGGAGACTTGTGAATACGAGAGCACTATACTTGCTGCTGTAGAAAGGCCTTTAATTCTTTCTAATCGTACTGCGTCGACAGCTCAAAAATGCTTATCAAGAGGTTTGTCAAACTACGTTAGCACATTTAGTTCAATCTTCAGTACCTCCTACTCTTATAAATATAATTTCAGCTTTTAAGTTGCACTTGCCGTATTGTGCGAGGGTCATGCAAAGTCAGTCAATCTAGATATTCATTAGTTGAGAACTACAGTCCCCTATGTTCTTAAAAGGGACACAATATAAACGGAGTGTCTCAGAAAAAGAAAAGCGGACTGAACTTTATAATTCTATAGATATGATAGAACAAGGAAACCACACACGTTTTATCCGTGTAAATAGCAGTACATCCCGTCAAAATACAAATGAAATATTGATTGAAATTATTTACTAGTTTCCCACTCGTCCGTTATATCCATACGAATACGGTACATACTCAAAGTTTGATCCCCTGTTTTTTTCCTGGGTCACCCAGTGTACCCTTAGAACAGCGTGCAACCAATGATGACATATTTTATCAGCACAATCACCAGCTAGCTTATAGTGCTGGCTCTTTGGGGCATAACGATATGCATTATAGCTTCTTTTCTTCCTGTATATATATACTTACCAGCTGTACATGGAGTGGGGAGTCAGTACGGTATTTACTTGCATGCACTATCATGCGGTAGCCGGTGGCATTTAACTCAGGATCATCTACGATTGCCTAAAGTTGAATTTAAACTAGAAATAGGAGATGCCTCTCTTCAGTAGCCCATTATTTATCTGAAATTTGAATACGGTGTCGTAAGTTGCATCTATCATAAAATTGAAAACGATGTCGGTCGTTGCATTATTCTCAGATTCAGAATATACTGGGGCCTCACGAACCCTAGGGTTTTAAGTGTCTTCTCCGCAAGGGGTGTTGCAGCTTGCCGCCGCTCCTTCTGAGAAGGTTAGTTTTGTAAATTTAGGTAAGTTATATTTTCCCTTCGGTTCCGTGAGGTAGGCAGTCGATCGAGATAGCCAACCTAGTCCGCGGGACACTTATACCCTCTATCGTGTCTTTTTCTATTCTTTACGCTTTTTTCCCGTCAGTAGTAGCGCACTCGGCCAACTAATGGCGATGACACTCGTTAGTTAAAAGAACGAGTCATCTTTTCAGCTTAACGTTATGTTGAACTCATGTAAACACTGCTTTGAGATTGCCAAGAAAAGCTGTAAAAATGTTTATCATCATTTCAGTTTACTCCGCAAGTGCTGTTAGTTAACTTTCGGACATATCATTATATCTGGAGGTTTCATAATTTGAAATTCTTCGTTAGTGGGTCCTATTTGAAATGGGCACATCAATGCATTCGGACGAAAAGATGACGATACTCGTTCTTTTGACTAGAGTGTGGCATCGGTTTGAGACTTACCGGGAGGAATGCCGAGATAAATCAATCATAAACTGATGCGACATAATAAACGGAGTCTCACTGCTTGGATCACGTCGTATGACGTGGGCGTGGTGGTAAAACCAGGAATATAATAATAATCTCAGACNAACTGAGCATCGCACTCACGGTTATCGGCAGCACGGTAACAGCACCACGGCTGGGAGCGCATCGTGTCGTACGTTCGACGACGGTCGTGTAAACACGAGCGCTGAGCAAACATCTGGCGCTGTGCGGCGTGGGGCTGCGCTGGTGCTGATAATAATGGGTAGGCCATGGGGCGAGGCTGGGCTGGTGCGGCGCTTTGCCACAAAATTGAAAACGCGCTGAGCACTCAAAACGAAAAATTTTAATGGGGAGACTTCAATCTATTTCAGGTTAACTAAAGTGCACTGTGCAGCCAAGTCCCGGTACATAGGTAACTGCTTGAACTTCTTAAATTACTCTCAATCACTTGATTTAGCACGTTAAAGCACCCAATACTACATTTTAAAACCAGTCATCTCCATATACACTTGATTGTGCAATTGTCGTGGCGCTAACGAAATAAGCGAAAAATAGGCCAGGTTGCAAAATTCGTAATTATCTTGCGTATTCATGGAGATCAATAACCGAAAATTAGACCAGGTTGCAAAAGGTGGTTAAAGTGGGAATCCCTATCCATGTAACTGAATGTACTTCTTCCTCAGCTAACGTTAAAGATATTTACTGCTTCTCTTAGGGCTGCCATGGAGTCTGATTGTTATTCATTCTCCATACATTGAAAGTGTGATTGCTCTCAGTTTTAGACGAACAATTTCAGTAGATGATCTTCATACGAAACCAGACTAAGCGATTTTTCACGGGGTAGTAGACGCACAATTATTTTTTCCAGCTTTTTACCTTTGACGAGGCAGCTTTCGCTTGAGCGTAAAAAATTCGATGTCCTTAAGAAGTAGCTATTTGCCGCATGCAGCATACACAGCAAGGAATTTAATCGGATTCAGTGATGCTTCTCTTCTTACTAATACAAACTCTTTATTTTTTCCATGACATCTAATGTAAAGAAGAAGGATGCTGCTCAGATGACGTAAAACAGAGAACCCCCAACTCTAATGAAAATTTGAGTTGGCCTTTGTAGCGAGTCTTCCCGAAGCATGTTATTAACGAAAGTGTGATCAAGGAAGAAGGGTTCTCAGAAATTCCTCGCTGTCAGTTTTATGAGCACGAGTACCAACTCTGGTTTATCATACTATCATTGAAACTGCAACAATCTGTTACAATGCCAGCGGTCTCTGCCACAGTATAGTTACTTGGTGTTAAATTGTATTATAACTTTATTTTTACAGTACATACACATTTAGTTCATTTGAACGGTCTGTCGTTGGAACTGCAGAAGGGGAGCGGAGTTTGCACGTGAGTTAAGTTTTATTAACTTATCTATTTTTCTCTGTGTTCATCGTCGGGCTTACTTGTGGGAAATACAGGAACTGTTTTGTTCGCAGCCGATTCTTGCGGGCCCGGTCAAGTCTGCTAATGTCAACGCTGTGTGTCTCTCAAGTGTGGGCCTATAGTGAAGAAATGGGCTTCCTTATTACGGAGTTCCCGTCCACACTAATCTTATCGCTGACGCTAATGCGGCTGTATTGAGGGACTCGCCTGTGATTTTCGAAGCTCTACAAGCTCTAGTAATTGATTGTTCGGCGGGTACCAGCTACGAAACTGCTCCAACAATTTATCTCGTAGCGGCTTGTCTAATGGCGTGCTCGATTGGGGCCAAAGTTAAGCCTTCGAGACTTGACTTGTCCGAATCTTCAGGCAGGTGCGCTGGCTTCGACCCGTTGATTTAGGTTGCAGGCGTTGAACCAAATCCATTACAGGTCTGACTTCCGAGAACTCAATCGTACTCTGTAAAATGGAGATTTCGGTTAACTCTATATAATCAAGTTGCTTCCAACACCTGCAACACGATTTTCAAATTGACAAAGCCAAGGTTCCCGTCTGCAGGTCTTGGCATGTCAAATCGGGTAGTTTTGCCTTAGACAAACTTTCATGATCCAAACGAAGATACACTTGATGTACTAAAAGCTCAACCGGCAGCAACTATTTTTCAGTGATAAGAGAACTAGTTAGTTGTGATATGTTAGGTATGGCAAATTTTTATTCTGTGTCGTCGCTACCACACATGTTTGGTCGAAGCCATTTGGTTAGAGATTCCTCGGTTGTACATCTGGGAATACCAAACTATGCGTAAAGTCACTCAATTGAAAGAGAATAATGATTATTGCATACTTAAAACTATAACGAGTGCCGAACTTCAGTAGCTACTGCCTGAAATTGAAAATAGAGTAAGTAATAAATTTTCAAATTTTATGTTGTTAATAGGAAGCCCTAATATCTTCGGTAAACCTCCATGAGTGGTCACCCTACTGGGCAACAAATCTGCAATGAGTAAGCGGGCTTTGAGAAGTTAACATAGGGTAGTGTTTTAGAGAGCCATAACTTATTGCAATCAGCAAATTTCACTAAAACTATTTCTCTGTTGTACAGCATGTTCTTTGTAATCAGTATTGCTAAAGAGCGAAGCATCTTGACTACATTGGCTCCTTAGCTACAGATGGTCTTGCTGTGTTGCGTATTTCTCGGATAGGTCCATATATGCTTCGCACCAGCAGGTCGATTGACTGGGAAATCGTTCAGTCGCACAAAAGCTCCAAAGCCCAATATGCAGCGTGACTTGTTTACGCAGTGAGTTCTATTGAATCGTTTGTGGGACTTCTGTTGGCATTGGAGCTAGACACAATGCAGATGGTACCACACGATATATCTTCAGCTGCATTTCACTGTGGCCTTTACAGTAGCCTATGCAGCTATCATATTTCCTAGATATATGAACGTATGGCTAATTTTTCTACAGGGGTACCTATGTACAATGCATAAAGGTTAATTAGTCTACCAGATCAGCTTCGTCTTGCAGCTTAGTGTTCTCTGCCTGAAGTGCAGACTACCAAGTACTTTCCATTACAATGAAAAGTCATATAAATAAGCGAACCTTTTGCAATCGCTGATATTTACGGGTGCTATAAGCTGCAATTTATATATATATATATATATTTGTTTGGAAAGCATGCCATATTTCTTAGTTAAAATTTCTATTACCTTGTATGTAATTAATTGATGGGTCTGAGCGGATTATTAGCTGTCCCAACTTGAGAATATCCAGTTTTTCGTAGCTCGGTTCATCTACCTATTGCCATCTGCAGGCATGAGCTGGAATGAAGGAAAAGACAGGGCAGCTGAGAGGCATAATAGTAGGGATAAGGTGTGTTTTTGGCGTGTAGACTGAAGCATTTTAACGACTTTTCAATATACCGTTAAATATTTGAGCGCACCTTCTTCTTGGACTCGCATGCTCATTGGATATTTGGGCTGCTAGTCAGTGGGCTGTATTTTCAGTTTTCGGGTTCTCCATGTAATTTCAGTGTTCGGTATGATTCAGACGTTTGCACGTTGATAGTGGGCTTCTGTGCTCTGATTGTTGGTGCTTCCATCAGTTGCTGTCGTTGGTAGTCAGATTTCGATGGAGTCCCTCTGTGCTAGCTAGAAGCATAAAGCTCCTGCTGGCCCTGTACCTTTTGGAACGTGTATCAAAGATGGGCCGTTTCCCAAGAACATAAATATAGGACTTAAAGGGCGTGCTTGTTTCCAATAATTAGTTTCATTGCTTGATATTACAGTAATTTGGAAGAGGATATGTATGCCTCATAATCAGTTTAGAAATATGTGTGGTACTAAGTTTGTCAAGAAGTTATACTCTCCGTTCTCTTCTATTTCAGAGGGCCTTGCATGTGCATATATGCGCAGATCGTTTAATTTCTCCAGATCCCGTATAACTTGTACAGAACAGACTATGTAGTAATGTGCTAATATTATTAAGCAGTTGCTGTTTTAGAGATTATCGGGCCCTCAGGGGCATATTGTGGCGGGCCCTCTCCCTGCCACAATATGTTTGGGCATCACGCACCCAAGGGTCCCGAGTGCCTTCTCCGCAGGGGATGTTGCAACTTGCCGCAGTTCCTGCTGACGAGG
>LQNS02277275.1:17292614-17303528 GCA_001587735.2 Parhyale hawaiensis | reverse complement strand
CCTTCGTGCATGGGTTCCCCGTTTTTCTGTCGACATACTATATGTCCCTTCCTTTTCCTCTCTTAGAAGAGCTTAGTACTTATTTAGGGAGGCTTAAATCTTCTTATAATACCTAATACGTCCTTATTTCAACACTATTTAGGATGGACTTTCATTGCATACATAACCTTTTACTAGTTATGGAAATCTTTTTAAAAAATTTCATTGTATTGGTGAACTGTAGCAACGTTCTCTGGGGCTGCAGTTCTGACTATTTACAGTATTATACCTAGCTTACCTACACATATGTTTGTCATTTTTTTTTCTCATATATCTGGGCTGAATGCATAAACTATCGTTCCCGTATACTAGTAGAATATTGCTCTGATTTCCAGTTACGAAACATAAATATGATACAAATGCCATGACCGAAGTTTCTCATTAACGCGAAACGGTTTTCTGTAATTTTTTGTTGAGAAAAACGTTACTTGCTCTGCAGAAAAACTCGTCTGTGTGAGTAAAATTTCGCGAAACTATCCTTCTTGCAATCGGCGATAGGTAGGTACGTGCGATATTCCATCGAGCAGGGGATATAAAACCCCCTTTTGCACTGTATGTTATCCTTTACCACGGCCTTGAAAGTCCTGCTGTTTTTCTGCTGCGATTTCAGCACAACACCGCGATAGTAAATGCCAATTTAACGTCCTTCTTCTACAATTCTTTTTTGATTCACAGATTGCCATTTATGGCTAGACTTTGAGCCAAAGTATATCTACGCTGGCAGAACTGTTCGCTCATGAGCCGCTAATATTCCATAAGGCAAGCATGGTGCCGCCGGCACCATCCTCTAATTTGCTCCTGACGCTCTACAATTTTGCGACTTTTAAAAGCATTCATTAAAGGATCGTTAAAGTCAGTTCCTTAAAAGCATATCAATCTGCCCGGTATTCATGTTTTCAGGAGACTCTTGAGGAGATTTAGAGCTGTAGAACAGGCACTGCATCTCCATATGGGCGCTCCGGAGTGCTTCGCACTGCACGCTTCGGTTCCTCACGTCGATCTCCTACGTTGATGAGATCGACAAGGTGCGGTGTTTCTGCACTGGTGTTGGTACCGACTTTTTACACGTGTTTTTGTATCACATTCCTCTATATTATACTTTTAGGTATCTGCGAACATGCTGATGATATTCTTCGCAATGCAATGGCGACTTCTTTACTTGGATGAGCTACTAACCGAACTATTCGTCACTAGAAATGGAAATTGCAGAAATTACAAAAAAGTGCCATTGATGGGTTCGCCCCGGGTGTAATTCGCTTTTCTTTGTTTGAGTGACATTTCACTGACGCACTTTTATTTGTTACTCGATCTTATCATATAGCCTGGATAGGTTCACCCATCGTGTGCTTTTGGGAGTAGAGTGGGGTCCTAGCCCGGGTTCATTCCATAGTTTTCTTTAGCTGCTCCTTTTTTGGCCTTCAAGACAACTTTCTTTAGCATTCAATTTGTGTCCTTCATTCTTTTCTCCTTGTACTAAAATTTTTATTGTATTCTTCCTCTTATTTCCCATATTGCTGTACCCTGTCAGATAGGCCAGCGATCAGTATAGGTACGTGTACTGTGGAGATAATTTGCTATTAGTTCATTAGTTCTTCCTTTCGGTGGAGGCTGCAACCAACGGAAGAATACCTGCGTCACGACTCGACACACGTGAGGTGATGTCAGCAAAGTGACCTGGACTTCGTTCGAATCTCTCCAGGTAACTCAAGGTAACCCTTCCGCTGTATCCCGTACATTAATTCTTCGGTCGTGCTTCTTCACATCCTTCTTACATTTCCCTCTTCATTTTTTCTCTTACAGTAGACCGCAGCTAACGTTCGATGTGTTCTAACTGAACTTTTTTATTGGTAGAAGCACCTCCGGTCGCCAGGTACCTACCGCTGCACTGTGCACCGTTGCAGCCTCTACCAACTTATTGCAGCATGCAGCATCGACGAGAGTCGACAAGCGCGTATAGCAGCATCTACACGTGTAGCGGACACACTTCACTGACTCCTGTCTAGTTCACGTAGATGTTCTACAAGTTAAAGACTGCAATTCTATACATAATATCGATTGGGCCCAGTTTATATCGCGCATTATTATAGAACATTGTAAAAAAAAGAGACTGCATAATTAGGTTTATCTTGCAGAACAACATAGAGGCTCACCTTGCAGTCGTGTTGTTGACAATGGATGGGACACTTGCCTTACATCAGCTCTTTTAAGTATATAGTGCGGTTGTACTATGCATGCCTATGTTTTCTTCAGTGCTGATGCAATCTTGTATTTATCCACTTTTTGTATCTAAATCTTTTGGACAAGAGCTTGTACCTGTTCTTACTCTTGGATCGGGGTTCCAATTGAGCTTACTACCTTGAGTTCTCTTCCAGCAGTACAGGCAGCGAATGCTTCATTGAGAAACTGATGCAGCTTTTCGCTTCGAATCATTCATTATTCGACTTGAGATACAGGGTCTTCTAATGCGTTTGTTTTGCTAGATCACGCGAGATTTTGGGCAGTTTCATCAGATTCCGGATTTTCATTACGGAATTTTTAATCTACGTAGAGAGTAGACTAGATTCGCAAATGTGTACCGTGGGAACGTAAATACGTCTTAGATTTACAACTGACCAAACTGAATCTAACAGCAGATTAGGATTACGTATGACGTCTCGTAGACTAAACTAAATCGAGCGCATTTGTGGATAATTTTAAACTAAAATATGATTCAAAATGGCAGATTGCGGAAGCTGTTTAATTTGTACAATCTTTCACCGCTGTTTTCTTGAAACAAACGACGAGTACATATGGACCCCGATATACCTTCCATCAGTATAGCAAACATCACGTCCAGCTAGAGAATAACATCGAAGACCGCCCTCATCAGACACCTTGTGTTCTCCTATAGCATGCCTCTGAACAGCGTGTTTAGCCGCAGTACGTCTTATGCTGTAATTGGCTGCCAGGTCCCAAAGCAGGGTTGCTAGCATGGGCAACCTGTGACTTATTTATTGTACATGATACAGGAAATTAAATTCGCCCAGTCTTGCTTATATAGGCGACATAATGATTGGAAATGTATTCGTTTGTTTAGCTTTCTTCTTAATTTCGAACGGGTAAGTGAATGACATTGAAGTGTAGTTTTTAAGGAACTGTATAATTACTTTTTATTGTCCTTAAGTGACTTCATAGCAATGAAAATATACATACAATTAATTTATGTATATTTTGCCAGTGCAGAAATTCGAAGTCAGCTAGCTCGATATATATTTATATGCATTGAATGTACTGACAAAATCATGTATCTGGATCTCATAACTTCCACTCTTTGAAAATTGCTGAAATATTTATTATTGTTCTTATGCTCGGTGATTCTTATCCTTCATAAAATTCTGCTTTTATGCTTGTCTGATAGAAGCAAACAATTCATACGCTGTATAAGGAACTAGGAAATAATATTCCGATAACCCAACCGAGCGTCGAATATAATGGTGACGTGGCGTGATACTATCTGTGTATTTATTGCGCTATGTGTCATCCAGATCAGACGCTATGGCTTATTTACCGAGTGCTAGTAGGAAATTCAATTCCATGCTTAAATTCCAGCTGGGTGCTGAGCATACGTGTACGAGACATGGCTCCAGTACTGCTTAGTATACGTAATCTTTTCATTAAAAAAAAAAAAAAACGGCGATAATATTTGAACGTCCGTCCACACTGCACATGTAGCTATGTTATCACGTATATAAGACTGAGTTGAGGTCTCGTATAATTTCCGCACGATATTTCCAATGTCTATTTTTGACCCTAGCAGAATAATATTGCTGGCAGCTGAAAATTATATTAGGATAATAATGTGCCGTAAAAAAAAAATTCAAATAATTATCAGTGGGTTTCGCCTAAGATGGAGTCAGAAATTACCTTAGATTTTGTCTCAACGACGTTACACTCGCCTATCCTATATTACGGGGAGCCAAGGCTGATGATACAGAATAGGTTAGCGCACTGCCGTACGCGGTGGACGTACGTTGGAGCGGTGACGTCATAAGGTCATTCGATCATAGATTAACCGGGGAGTAGCAGTTATCTACCATAATTGAGACATGATTTAGGAATAAAATAGTTTTGAAATGACAGTGATCAATGTGATACTGTATCGAAATTATTGTAATATTTAACAATTATTTACGGTGTTTTTTCGTAGCAGGCACGTAGCTGGTCGGACGGTTTGTTTATAAAATATTGACCTACTATAAGCTGTGCCGTCAACAGATCCTGTCCTCCTCTCCTAACCTTAAAAAAAAAACTATAGCATCATTGGGAAAAAATTATAGATTTATCATTCACCAGTTTTAACAATATCGTTCCGTAAAACTGTTTAGACGTGAGGAACTGGTTAAGTAATAATTATTATTAATTGCAAGTTAGTTACCACGAGTCTGACGCGACACCTACATAAACAGTTATATTGCTGTACCGCGCACAGCGTATTATTTATGTACTAGTGGACCCGTGTGTGAAAAATTCACGCAATAACCTATACGTTTGCCTAATGCCTTATAGGCCGGTGCGGAATCTCATCTTCTCTTATTTGCTTCTTAATTTTCTTCTTAACTTCATTGATCCTCTGTCGTGCTGTCATCCTTAGGTCTTCTATATAGACAGGCAGAAGTAACATCTTGAGTAAAACACTAAAACAAACTTAAACAAAATAGCAGCTTATATACAATGTGTTCGCTCCGTAGCAAAGATACCGTTGATACCGTCTTTCCACCTCACATTTCTGTTTCATTTGAGGTGCTCAAATTTTGACCTATGAATAGAATACTGCTTCGTCAGAGGAAAACAGTAAATTAGAAGAAATAATAGTCTACTGCCAGTGAAAACTTATGCTTCGTCGGTTGCGTTGCGTATATGTCCCGCAGCAAAGTTTTGATTATTAAAACCAGTGCGTTGTTTCTTTCCCTGGGAATTTGAACAACATATTTAACAATCCGTCGGAAGTCAGTGGTAGTATTTTATCTACGAGTGAACTAAACTGTAGGTGAGCTCAAGTGATTACAATGATAGTGTCTTCTATGAGATTCCTACAGAACCTCATAAAAGAGCAAAATAAGGCATCGCTTTCCCAATTGTAGGAACTATCCCTCGTCGCTGAGCTCCTCACAGGACATCGAATGGCATCAGAACCGATAAAGACGCCTTGAAGAAAGGAATTACGAGTGAAACGAAGGAGTCCTTTCATATTTCCAACTGATGGTTTCCCTCTCCATTCTGACTTTCTGCTTCCATTTGCGTATATCCTGTGTGGGAACACCTTCGTGCGCGGGTTCCACGCTTCTTTCGACATACTATATGTCAAGTTGTCCATTCTTTCCACTTCTTTGCGATCGCCTTTGTAGTGGGAACGGACGGAGGCTTAAATTACGCAATATAATAATGAGACGATACTCATCTCGTGCCCACTGTCTTTTGCTTTCGTGCTGCTGTTGATGATCTTTTTTTATTGCTGCATTTCCTCGACTTTTTGTGTTAGCTTGTCGTATATTTCTTTCCGGCTGCTAGTTGACACACTACAGGTTTCAGCTTCTATCTCCTTTTGGATTCTCTTTGGAATGGGTTAAACAAGGAATTTAATAAAAAACGATGTTCATCATGAATTTCGGTGCTTTCAAATCGTAAACTTCAAATATATGCATATCTGTATTGTATTACTCAGACTCTATGCTACAAATTAAAAGCGTTACCAGCCTGATCTACCTTACGCAGCCCAATAATACCTCGTATCTGAGAGAGAATTGGTGACTTCTCATTCAATGGTATTTTTGTGAAAATTGACGTTGAAAGTAAGATAAATGAGAAAACCTGAATTGACTTATTGAACCTACTGACAAAGGAAGATGCCAGGCAACCTTTGCTTGAACTTTTCAGCTACGTGCCCTGCATCGGTTTGCTCATTTTGGCACATATGTGTATGAAACAATTTTCCTTATACTACTACGTCCATCTGACAGCCGTATTGATTTCAGTAGTTAAAAACAGAATAGTTACTGCAGTCCCTCAACTTTTGTTTGGTTTAACTGTTACTGACAGTTGTAAAAGAGGATAGTGCACTACTTTCTGGCTGTGAAGTGCAAATTGCGACTTTAGCCCTTGACTCTGTACAGAACAACACGAGTATGACCGTCCATCAGTTGCTTATAGTGTTTCGAGGTTATTCGTGCAAAACTGAAACCAACTTACCGAAATTAGTTCATTTAGGGACTAGGTGCCTACTGCGCACATTTTGGATGATATAATTGAGGCTATTCCTGAGAAAATTTACATAAGTTCAATTAGGTTAGTAAGGGAGTGAGGACTTAAATAGTATCGGCTATACGTTTTTTTTTGTGAAACTAACTTGCTCGCCGTAACTGTGCGATAATAACATTCAACTGCACGAGCCACGAGTCATGCAATTGTTTTCTCGCATATGAATTATTTCTACGCTATTTTCAAAGTTGAATTGATGGCTTCATTACAAACAGATACACCTTTACATCATTACTATCTCTAACCTGACGATTATGTTTCTGCCGGTATTTGTTTCTCTGTTAGGAATGTCACGACGGTGAGATAGTTAAACTTGATGCGCCTGCAGTCAGTTTGTCAGCCTGTTAGAAACATAACTAAAAAGGTTATCGACGGATCTTCACAAAATTTGAATTAACTGTTAGAAATGTTACGAGGAACAGATGGTCCAATTTTGATGATGATCGTAGAGAAATCCTCTATTCTTGTCGATTTCGAAATCTTCTTAGCATTGCGTTGCATGGACGGAGGTTTGCACTCTCGAGTATCTACTTTTTTGGTTATCGTCAGAGTTTTTCCAAATAAATGTAAAGGTAAAGTCAACTTGATGGCGCCCCCTACTGGAAAGCCCACACGCGCTGGTTCGCACTGCCTATATTTGTCAACTGGCCGCAGACGAGTGTACGGCTGCAGTCAATTACAGATCGTCAAAAGCTGTGATGTCATCGATGAAATGCTCATATAAAACTACTCGTGCCTCTCCCTACCCTCCCAGTTTCTGGAAAGGTTAAGTACTCCAGCCTCTGTTGTGAGGCTTTAAAAAGTTGAATCAGCGCCCCAAGCGCCACAGGAGCTCGCTTGCTTGAGTTAGTATTCGAACCTGAAACGTCCAGAATAAATACACCCGCTGTCGTGGGTATGAATGCACAGTACAATAAAAAATGTACAATGTCCCGGTATGAGTTATCTGCATAGCAGCTGAGAAACTATAAAATCTTTTTGAACGACTGACGATAATATGCTTTACAGCTACGAACTTACAGTCATAGACAAAATGAATGAGACTTCGATTGATTTGCTAAATTTTACCTGCCAAATATGGTTTTAGCTAAAGATAAGCTTTCTGTGATCATCGTTCTTTGCGAAACAAGATTAACGTACAAAGAAATATTAGATTGGAAACTGTGTTCTTGCCGGTTTAAACATTCCAAAACGTTAAAATAACCGACAAGAATTTAGTTTCCAACCTAATACTTATAAAAAATAACGTCGAGAACAACAGTTTCTATAATTTAAAAACAGTGCAAAGAAACAGCCGCAGGTGATGCAAAACTGTCGCCTGTGCGACTAAAGTTATAAATGGATGATAGATCGGGCCTTATAGTGAGGTCTGAGCTAAAAATTCCACTGTCAAAGCTTGTTAAGCAAAGTTTGTTAAACAATGGAGAAATGAAATGATGAGCGCATCATCTCGCACCCTGAGGTAAAGACTTTCTGATCAGGGCCTCAAGTCCAAGACAGCTGCAAAGCAGCGTGTGCTCGCAAAAAAAGAAAGAAACTCAAAATGGATTCCTGCGCAAGACTGAAATGAAGTAACATTTTTTGAATGAGGCTCCATTTCACACCTCTGGAAGATCAAGGAGATGTCTTGTTCGACAAAAAAAACGTGAAACTTATCTGGAAGCTAGTGTCATCCCTCAAAGTAAAGTCTCTGGATACAGTTTATTTCTGGATGCACTTCATCAGAATGAACCGGTGCATTGAATTTTTGCCAAAGAACCCCTCCATGAACTCACAATGGTACCACACCTTACTACAGGAGCCTCTTCTGCTAACTGCTCGGGATCAGTTCGAAGCTAGATGGTAATCTGATCTAGCTGTTAACATGATAGAGCACCGTATGATATGTCAGAAGTCATTAACAAAATCCTAAATTATGAAAACATTCAAGTTTTACTCCATTCCACTGGAAACTCCGTGGATTTAAATCCCATTGAGAACATGTAGCCACTTATTAAACATGGCGTCAATGAAAAAAATATGTACTTTAGATTCTACAAGAATGGTCAAACTTTAATTTACAAGCATGCCAAAATAAATGAAGGAAGTTCTAGTGTACAGAAGGGACTTCGGTGCGAATATCGAGTACGTTTCTCACTTTCTGTTTCCCCTTTTTTGGTATTATTTTAATAAAGATTGTCTGGCTTGCGTATGTTTTTTTTTTGTCAATCAAAAATTTCAATTATAATAAGCATAAACTTTCTACGGTAAACAAGTATGCATAAGAGTTTCGATTAGTTTGCCCATAATTTTAAGTTTGCATAGTTAGATAATTGTTAATAATAAGTTCTACAAAGTGCCTCGCTTAATTGTAGGCTGCACATATAAGTGTTGATAAAAACAACAGCTGGTCTATACTTGTGCCTCAAAACTTCTAGAGCAAAAAAAAAAAAAGAATATAATAACGTCTAAAATCATTTCAAAACTTGTCAGTTAACCGATAAACTTTGAAGGCAAATAACATATCACGGTTTCAGCAGAAAGATTTTCTAGCAAAAATGACAAGATAATTGAAGTAATATTCGTCGGTATACTTGCTGTAGTTTCTGAACCTCGTATCAAAGTAACTATAGTTTCCGATATTAGTGGTGGAACGGGTACTATTTTTTATAACAAGAGTGCCAGCGCTGTCGAATATGACAGCGAGCAATATCTGATGACACTTCTTCATTGATCGTTCTTTCGTTACTAATATTCTTCAAAAGGATAAGCTACAACGGCCAATTCAAGCTGTGCTAGAAGATGAGTGCTGGCTTCCGCAATCTGAGCTGCTCACTAATTCCTTCCCTTAGATAACGTGCAAAAAAATTAGTTTACATTGACAAGCAGTGAAGCCCAATTGAAACTATAGAGCGCTGTGAGAGCGCATAGCTCCGCCAAGCAAGGTAACGATAACGAACAATTTAAACTGTTTGTGAAACTATTATTATCATCCGTGTATCAACACCAAAATATAATCATGTGTGCTTTTTACTGTATTAACAATTTCAGTAATTTTCTTGAAGGTTTGTTCATAACTTATTGAGTTATACTGCTTACAAATATTCTGAAAACATCACTCAAAAACACAAGCAGACCAACCGATCATTACCAAAATTTATTCATTTACATCTTTTAACAGTACTAACAACGCCTGTAAATTTCATAAAGGTCCATTCATAATTTTTAGAGTTAATTTGCTAGCAAGCACAAAATTAAGACCGCGACAAACCAGCAAAAATATAACCACAAAATTTGGTCATTAACTCTTCGTAATACTATATACCTAAAAATTCACGTAAATTTCATAAAAATCCGTCCATAAATTTTTAAGTTATTGCATTAAGAAAAATGAGGCAGACAAGTAAAGAAACAGATGAACTGATCTTCACTAAAAGTTAATCATCTATTTCTCTTAACAGAGGTACTTGACATTCCTGTTAAGTTTCGATAAGATCTGTCCATAACTTTTTTTGTTACCTTGGTGACAGATAAATAGACAGACACGCAAACTCGACGAAAACATAACCTCCTTCGCGGAGTTGATTACTGAAGCTTTCCGCCTCGTATACCGTATAATTCTTGCTACAACTTCAGTACATCGAAAGGTTTGTGCTCAAGCAAAAACTACTTCATGAAGGGAAGAAAGCAAGCTGGGAAATATTATTGATGCCATACTAAACCGAAAATCTATCTTCGTTGATCACCTTCTCAAGTTTGTACGTCTTGAACGGAGAGCTAGTATTTTCGATGTACCTATGGAGAAAGTCATAAAAATCAAACTCCATTGTAGTGCCAACAGAAATTTTATACATAATCTTTTTTGAATTTTAACATTGGCTGAGCAAAAACTTCCTTCACTTAAAAGGATTAGAATTCCAACTTTGGCGATCTTTTGCAACCCGTTCTAATTCTTGTTTATCCATCTCCACCCAAGCGCAACATTATTATATAATATGTAACCTGGCCTATTTTTCGCCTACTTCGTTAAGAGAGTGACACGTAAGATACAAACATATAAACACACGACGTTGTTTGTTATACTGTTTTTGTAATGTAGAAACACCATATCCAGTATTTCTTCAATACTTCTTAACCCTTTCCTGAGCACTATGCCCTCTGCAGATCGTTACAAGTTGCCCAAGTCCTACGAAAATTGTCAGTTAATGCAGGGATGAAAGTGTTGGCAGATTGACAATGGCATCAGTCGTGGCTATTAATCGTCAAATGATAGCCGCATACCTTGTCAGAAGTTAAATTTTTCCTTAATCAAAAATAATAGGTATCAGAAATCTTGCGCTCGTCTGATATTGCAAATAAAATGAATATTGTATGTAATGAAGCATTGTAATCAACGAAACATTAACCGTCACACTGTTGAAGTATTCATTTGTAAACGGCTTCGACTTGCTCTTCACACATCGCATGTGGAGGTGATCCATCACAAAATATAATGCGTACTCCATTACAGACATGAAAGAGTTCTGCGGTCTCTTCAGTACGCAAATAGAGCAAGCTGGAGTCACGCAAGCCTCCCGTCAGCTTTATTTAAAGCTAGGTAAA
>LQNS02277275.1:17266843-17286265 GCA_001587735.2 Parhyale hawaiensis | reverse complement strand
GAACCTCATAAAAGAGCAAAATTTCCGTAGCGAAAGGGTTAACATCCTTGATAGGGAGCAGCGACTCGAGGAGTGTCCTGTAGCTTACCGTAGTCTTGGCTATTTCTGCGGAACTTCTTTCCTTAATGCTCACTTTGCTTCCTCCTCCTTTCATATTTTCAACTGATGGTTTCCCTCTCCATTCTGACTTGCTGCTTCCATTTCCGTATATCCTGTGTGGAAACACCTTCGTGCGTGGGTTCCACGCTTCTATCGACATACTATATGTCCAATTGTCCATTCTTTCCACTTCTTTGCGATCGCCTTTGTAGTTGGACCGGACGGAGGCTTAAATTACGCAATATAATAATGAGACGATACTCATCTCGTGCCCACTAGGGTGTCTTTTGCTTTCGTGCTGCTGTTGATGACCTTTTTTTTTTTTCTTGCTGCATTTCCTCGACTTTTTGTGCTAGCTTGTCGTATAGTTCTATCCGGCTGCTAGTTGACACACTACATGTTTCAGCTTCTATCGCCTTTTGGATTCTCTTTGGAATGGGTTTGAACAAGGAATTCAATAAAAACGATGTTCATCATGAATTTTGGTGCTTTCAAATCGTAAACTTCATATAAATGCATATCTGTACTGTATTACTCAGACCCTATACTACAAATTAAAAGCGTTACCAACCTGATCTACCTTACGCAGCCCTATAATACCTCGTATCTGAGAAAGAATTGGTGACTTCTCATTCAATGGTATTCTTGTGAAAATTGACGTTGAAAGTAAGATAAATGAGAAAACCTGAATTGCCTTATTGAACTGGCAAAGGAAGATGCCAGGCAACCTTTGCTTGAACTTTTCAGCTACGTGCCTTGCATCGGTTTGCTCATTTTGGCACATATGTGTATGAAACAGTTTTCCTTATATTACTATATCGATCTGACGGCCGCATTGATTTTCAGTAGTTAAAAAAAATAGTTACTGCAGTCCCTCAGCTTTTGTTTGGTTTAACTGTTAGTGACAGTTTTAAAAGAGGATAGTGCACTACTTTCTGACTGTGGAGTGCAAATTGCGCCTTTAGCCCTTGACTCTGTACGGAACAACACGAGTATATCCGTCCATCAGTTGCTTATAGTGTTTCGAGGTTATTGGTGCAAAATTGAAACGACCTTACTATAATTAGTCCATTTAGGGAGTATGTGCCTACTGCGCTCATTTTGGATGATATAATTGAGGCTATTCCTGAGGAAGTTTACTTATGTTCAATATGATTAGCAAGGGGGTGAGGGCTTAAATAGTATCGGCTATATGTTTTTTTTTGTAAAACCTAACTTGCTCGCCGTAACTGTGCGATACTGACATTCAACTGCACGAGCCCCGAGCCTTGCTATAGTTTTCTCGCATATGAATTATTTCTACGTTATTTTTAAAGTTGAATTGATACGTAGCTTTATTACAAACAGATACACTTTACGTCATTATTTTCTTCAACGTGAAGATTATGTTTCTGCCGGTATTAGTTTCTCTGTTAGAAATGTCACGACGATCAGATAATTAAACTTGATGCTCCAGCAGTCAGTTTGTCAGCCTGTTAGCAACATGACTAAAAAGGCTATCGACGGATCTTCACAAAATTTGAAGGGATTGTTAGAAATGTTACGAGAAGAAGACGGTCCAAATTTTGATGATGATTCTAGAGAAATCCTCGATTCTTGTCGATTTCGAAATCTTCTTAGCATTGCGTGGCATGGACGTAGGTGTGCACTCTCGAGTACCTACGTTTTTAGTTATCGTCAGAGTTTTGCCTAATAAATGTAAAGGAAAAGTCAACTTGACGGCACCCCTTTCTGGAAAACCCAAACGGGCGTTTTCGCACTGCCGATAGTGGTCAACTGGCCCCAGACGAATGTACGGCTGCAGTCAATTACAGATCGTCAAGAGCTATGGCGTTTCTGGAAAGGTTAAGTACTTCCGCCTCTGTTGTGAGGCTGTCAAAAGTTGAGTCAACGCCCCAAGCGCCACAGGAGCTCGCTTGCCTGAGTTAGCATTCGAACCTGAAACGCCCAGAATAATTACACCCGCTGTCGCGGGTATGAATGCACAGTGCAAAAATAAAATGTACAATGTACCGGAATGAGTTATCTGCATAGCTACTGAGAAACTATCACATCTTTTTGAACGACTGACGAAAATATGCTTTACAGCTGCGTACTTACAGTCATAGACAAAATGAAGGAGACTTCGATCGATTTGCTAAATTTTACCTTTCAGATATGATTTTAGCTAAGGATAAGCGTTCTGTGATCGTCGTTCTTTGCGAAGCGAGATTAACGTACAAAGAAATATCAGGTTAGAAACTATGTTCTTGCATGTTTTAATATTCCAAAACGTTAAAATAACCGATAAAAATTTAGTTTCCAACCTAATGTTATGAAAAATAGCGTCGAGAACAACAGTTTGTATAATTTAAAAACAGTGCAAAGAAACAGCCGCAGTTGATGCAAAACCGTCGCTTGGGCGGCTAAAACTATCAATCGGGCCTCAGCGAGGTCTGAACTAAAGATTCCACGGTCACGATCGAGTCCTTACAGCTTGTTAAGCAATGGAAAAATGAAATGATGAGCGCATCATTTCGCACCCTACGGTAAAGACTTTCTGATGAGGGCCTCAAGTCCAGGACAGCTGCAAAGCAGCCTGTGCTCTCAAAGAAAAAAAAAAAAAAACACTCAAAATGGACTCCTGCGCGAGACTGGAAGGAAGAAACATTTTTTTGACGAGGCTCCATGTCACACCTCTGGCAGATCAAGGACATGTCTTGTTCGATGAAGAAAAGGAGAAACGTACCTGGAAGCTAGTGTCATCCCCCAAAGTAAAGTGTCTGGATACAATTCATTCCTGGATGCACTTTTTCAGAATGAACCGGTGCATTGAATTTTTGCCAAGGGACCCCTCCATTAACTGACAATGGTACCACACCTTACTTCAGGAGCCTCTTAATTCTACCAAGAGCTCGGGATTAGTTCAAAGCTATAGAAGGTATCCTCGTCTACCTGTTAACATGACAGAGCACCTTATGGCATGTCGGAAGTCATTAAGAAATTCCTAAATTATGAAAACTTTGCCATATGACTGGAAACGCCGTGGATTTAAACCCCATTGAGAACATGTGGCCTCTTATTAAACGTTGCGTCAGTGAAAAAAAAAAAATATGTAACTTAGATTCTACAAGAATGGTCAAACTCTAATTAACAAGCATATAAAAATAAATAGTGGAAGTTCTAGTGTATAGAAAGGACGTTGCTGCGAATATCGAGTATGTTTCTCACTTTCTGTTCCCCCCCCCCTTTTTTTGCTAAAGATTGCCTGGGTTGCATATGTTTTTTTTTTTTGTCAATCAAAAATTTCAATTATAATAAGCATAGACTTTCTACGGTAAACAATTATGCATAAGAGTTTTGATTAGTTTGCCCAAAATTTTAAGTTTGCATAGTTAGATAATTGTTAATGATTAGTTCTACAAAGTGCCTCGTTTGTAGGCTGCACATATAAGTGTGGATAAAAACAACAGCTGGTCTACACTTCTGCCCCAAAACTTCTAGAGCAAAAAAAATATATATATATATATATACTAACGTCTAAAGGCACTTCAAAACTTGTCAGTTAACCGATAAACTTTGAAGGCAAATAACATATCACGGTTTCAGCAGAAAGATTTTCTAAAAAAATGACAAGATAATTGAAATAATATTCCTCGGTACTTGCTGTAGTTTCTCAACCTCGTATCAGAGTAACTATATTTTCCGATATTAGTGGTGGAACGGGTACTATTTTTTTATAACAAGCGTGCCAGCGCTGTCGAAAATGACAGCGAGCAATTTCTGATGACCCTTCATCATTGATCTTTCTTTCGCTACTAATATTCTTCAGTAGGATACGCTACAACGGCCAACTCAAGCTACGCTACAAGATGTGTGCTTGCTACCTCAATCTGAGCTGCTCACTCCTTCCTTCCTTCCCTTAGATAACGAGCAAAAAAATTAGTTTACATTAGCAAGCAGTTAAGCATCCCTAAAACCATAGATCGCTGTGAGAGCGCATACCTCCGCCAAGCATGGCAACGATAACGAAAAATTCAAATTGTTTGTGAAACTATTATTTCCCTTCAATCAACACCAACTTATAATCATGTGTGCCTTTTAAGAGTGTTAACAATTTCAGTAATTTTCTTGCTGGTTTGTTCCTAACTTTTTGAGTTATACTGCTTACAAATATTCTGAGAAACAACAAACACGCAAGCAGACCAACCAATCATTACCAAAATTATTCATTTACATCTTTTAACGGTACTAACAACGCCTGTAAATTTCATAAAAGTCCATTAATAATTTTTTGGGGTAATTTGCCAGCAAGCACAAAATTAACCTAGCGAAAAATGAACGAATAAAAATGTAACCACAAAAATTTGGTCATTAACTCTTCTTAATACTGTATACCTGAAAATTCATGTAAATTTCATAAAAATGCGTCCAGAACTTTTTCAGTTACTGCATTAAGAAAAATGGGGCAGACAAGTAAAGAAACGGATGAACAGATCTTCACCAGTAGTTAATCATCTGTTCCTCATAACATACCTGACACTCCTTTTTAATTTCGTTAAAATCTTTCGATAACTTTTTTAGTTACCTTCAGGGTTGGCTGGTTGAAACCAAATATAAAACATGGTTTAAGACAACAAAAAAAAAAAAATATGTTTTTTTTTGTTTTTATTAAACTTTTTTGTTTTTTATTCAATTTTTGTTGGTTTTTATTCATAAACATTGCAAAATAAACAGTTTTACTTCTAGAGAGTATCATATTTTGGTCACACAACTGAAAGGATGAGTTAATGTGTTAATTTTCGGAATCCGTTTTGAGCGTTAGGACGGTTAGTCAACTATTACTCATGTTTATTAAAACCCTATAACTTATTGAATTTTGTGTTATTTCATTTCCGAGATGCATGCCTAATTATATTCTGGTAAGCTAGAAGCTACTGAAAATTAGAAGTAGTAGTTATATAGTTGCTATTAGATAGCTAGTGAGCTCATGAGAAACATGTAGGCATATAGCTCTTCAGTTCATTACTCTGCTCGATCTTAATTAGCTAGTAGCTAGCTATTTCTATCAAAATGCCTTTGTATATTGGAGTACTTCTACGTTTTTCTGAGGATTTTATAGTTGTTTCACTTTCTTTAGTTCAATACTCTGTTATCAATTAGCTGCAAGCTTGTTATTTCTGTCAAGTTGTATTTGTAACTTGAAGTGTTTTCAAGCTTTTCAAAGGATTTTTTACTGTAGTTTTAAATCATAATATATATGAAATTTGCATATTAGATGTAGCCATAGCAAATACAGGTACTGTGCTAACTGCTTGTTCCTAACCTTTCCATCTTAAAATCATTCTTCTACAATAGGAAGTTGGAATGAAGTGACTAAAATTGTTGATGATTAGCTAGCTACATGTGTCTACACATCATAAAACCCTTTAAGTGTTGGATAAAATTCCTAAAACACTGAAAAAAATAAACATAAAAATAAACGTTTTTTTTTCGGTTAACCCCCCCCCAAAAAAAAAAACAAAAAAAAAAAAAAAAAAAAAAAAAAAAAAAGAATGAACACACCTCCGGTTATTGTGTGCAGTAGCCACTCTTCGTTGAAAGAGAATAGGCCTTGCGGAATTGNAAAAAAATAAACATAAAAATAAACGTTTTTTTTTCGGTTAACCCCCCCCCAAAAAAAAAAAAAAAAAAAAAAAAAAAAAAAAAAAACTGCTTCGTCGAGTTAAGAATGCAAGCTGGAAAATATTATTGATACGATACTTAACCGTTAAAAACTGTCTTCGTTGATCATCTACTCCATTTTGTACGTCTTGAACGGAGAGCAAGTATTTTCGATGTATGGAAAAAGTCATAAAAATCAAACTCCATTACAGCGCTAACAGACTCTTTAAACATATTTTCTGTTTGAATTTTAACATTGGCTGAGCAAAAACTGCCTTCAGTTAAGAGGATTAGATTTTCAAACTTGGCGATCTTTAGCAACCAGTTCTAGTTCTTGTTTATCCATCTCCACCCGAGCGCAACATAATTATAAAATATGCAACCTGGCCTATTTTTCGCCTACTTCGTTAAGAGCGTGGCACGTAAGATACAAACATATAAACACACAGCGGTGTTTTTTATGCTGTTTTCATATTGTAGACACACCATATTCAGTATCTCTTCAATACTTGTTAACCCTTTCCTGAGCACTATACCCTCTGCAGATCGTTACAAGTTGCCAAAGTCCTACGAAAATTGTCAGTTAATGCAGGGATGAAAGTGTTGGCAGATTGACAATGGCATCAGTCGTGGCTATTAATCGTCAAATGATAGTCGCATACCTTGTCAGAAGTTAAATTTTTCCTTAATCAAAAATAATAGGTATCAGAAATCTTGCGCTCGTCTGATATTGCAAATAAAATGAATATTGTATGTAATGAAGCATTGTAATCCACGATACCTTAACCGTCACACTGTTGAAGCATTCATTTGTAAACGGCTTCGACTTGCTCCTCACACATCGCATGTGGAGGTGATCCATCACAAAATATAATGCGTACTCCATTACAGACATGAAAGAGTTCTGCGGTCTCTTCAGTACGCAAATAGAGCAAGCTGGAGTCACGCAAGCCTCCCGTCAGCCTTATTTAAAGCTAGGTAAAAATTACCTGCAGTTACCACGTCGTCCTCCAGGTCTATCTTTAGCTACTCGGCAAAGGTCACACGCGATGGGGGTCACTACCATGCGTCGTGTGACAAACTTTTTTGTTTGTCAACTTTTGTTCTCCAGTTTTTTTTTTTTCAGGCTTGCCATGGGAAAGGAGCTGTAGTGATTCGTTGTAGTGTGGGATCTCTATTGGTTAGTGCTTTCTGAAGTATATTAAAACAATAATTGTTGGAAAAGCTAGATCAGGGGATCCTAATGTAGGTACTGACCCCTTATGGGCAGTGAAAAAAGACGAGAGAGCGGTCGGGAGATGATAGGGGACACGAGTTGGCATTATGATTAGTTAAAAATAAAGAACTATGAAAACCTATGTGTCCGCTTGTGTCTCTGGGTGAGGGTTTGGGGGCGCTACGGATTCTCTTACGCGCTAGCTAATGAATGAAACACTCACTAGGAACCCATCGTATTGCATGTGACTAATGCGCAACGCGCTGCTTTAGATCATATGACAACATTTAAAATTATGGTGCTATTTTAAAGAAGACTGCAGCTTTACCTAGCAATATTCTGCATATGATATAATTCATTACAACCTGTCTCAAGGTTCAATTCTTCTCGAATTATCCATTCTCAGGGAAGACGTTTATTAATAAATTTCAAAATTGATCGAAGTGAAACATATCTTAGATATTGGTTATAGGATATCTTATTTTACCGTATGCACTCTACAACTGCACTGGGTAGCGGGACCTCGTGTTTTGCGCCAAGTATGCGCTGTAGCTCACAGTATCCACCAGCTCCCTGAGACTGTATGGTATGACAGACTTTCTCTGCGCTATCCCACTTTTGTTGCACAGTATGTGCGTGAGGAAGTTCACAACCGTGTTCGGCGTGACCGAGTTCCACAGGAAACTTCTTATTACACAATTTACTTGTCAGATTCTCATTTCAACTTATAGACAAATGGGTAGGTGATTGTTTTACCGATTACGTTTTACACATCATTGTACGTGCTGTATGCGGCATTTGGGGATTCATTTTAGTCACACGTTTTACCCACCTGTAGGGAGATTCTGAGATTTGAAATGTATCAGAAATATTTTGATATTGATTTCTGTGGGCTTTGCGTGACCGCAAATTGGCTTGGGTCATATCGTGGAAACCCTGCCGCGCAAAGAATAGGAATATAGGAAGATAAATTATGCTTGTGAATCTAAGAGTACGAAAAAATGATTATACAAAAAAGTAAAAAATCGTCTAGAGTCAAGCTCAAGAATGTTTCCCTTACTGAGAAATCCCTCGCATTTAATTATACATATATATATATATAATTATTCTCTAACGTTATTTCAGCTAAAGTATTTTTTTTAAACCAATTCTATCGTAATTACAAGTTTTGCCCTGCACAACTGTAAGAGAAATGCTCCTTAAAGTATGACTGGAGCTTTCATTCTGGTTAGATATGTGGAAATTCAAAATCTTTGGTTTTACAAAAAAATTGTTTTGAAATACAATTTCGCCTTGAAAGCAGAAAAGAACAACTTCAAACGCATAGGTTACCTTAGCCATCAGCTAGGCTTTCGTAACGTCTTTCTTTCGTGCCCGCTTTGCTTTCTTCCAGTTTTATATTCCTACTGATGTTACTTTATTCTATCCTTCCTCTTCTGTCTTGACTTTCTGCTGTTCCCGTCCACGTTGTTCCTGCGTGGGAATACCTTCGTGCATACGTTCTCCGTTTCTATTGACAAGCTATATGTCTCTTATTTCTTCCTCTGGTAGATCACTAGAGTTATGGAGACGGAGGTTTAAATTATTCAATAATCTAAACATCGACCGCACAAAAAAATTGAAGGCACAATGCACATTAGGTTATTACCATATATGACTGTAATATCATAATGGCATTAATTATAAAAAGTTCATATCTTCCTTTGACTTGAGCATTTGTTTGAACGTCCTCGGGTGTCAGATCTTTTCTCTATTATCTACCTGCCGCATATATTTCTCCGTATTCTTCCCTAATTCCTTATTTCAATACAAAACTGCTATAGGGGCTTAATAATATCACTCAAATATCTTGGCTTTTGCAAACGTGCTCTCAGCTCTAGAACACGCTGTCGCCGTATGTATGAGCACGCTTAGGCGTGCATTGAACCTAACGCACGGCAAATCGTGCTGGCCCGGCACACTTTCTACTTTCTGATATATTTCCAGCTTGCACACCAAAACACGAGGAGGTGTGTTTTACACCCCTAAGCGTGCAAACGTCGGAGAAAATGTGTAGTTGTGTTGAAGTCAGCTAGGACTAGTGATTTTTTGGGTGTAATTTCAAGCTATATATTATTTGCTGTCATACTGCAGACACCCTGCATAAGTAGGTAAAGATGCCATGCACAACACACTGCATCTTTTTTTTTCAAGCTGCTTGGCACGTACGCGTACACAGAGCTGCGCGAGCACATGCACTGCTCATAGCACGCGTCCGATTTGAGCACGCCTACGTGTGCAATTAGTGCATGCGTTTGTATGGTGGTTTTGGGACAAACTTTCGGCAGGCATTCACGCGCGTTTCCGGCTCCCCTAGCATCTCTCAGTGTTCGAATCTGCACCGCTATTAAATCTTCAAACGTTTTAATGTGGAGCCTGATGACCTAAGAGAGTTTTCGGCTGCCACAGCAGCTGTTCTACATATTTAGCTTTTTGGGGCGACCAAGAATGGGCTTGGATTAGTTTTAAGTATGCACACCGAAATATAGTCCGTACGGTACTTCTGACAGGCGATCACTGGCAAACATCAAAATAAATTCATCTTGGCATTACTGGAACTCAGTACTGAACTGCTTAAGCTTTTAGTTATTCCTGGTTCAACACCAGAATAACCAAACCCTACAATTGACGGCTATCTAATTTCTAGTTTTAATTGTGTTTTCACTCGATAGCCCTGCCGATTTGCCGTTACCCGACTTTCATTTTTTGTAGTCTAATATAGATCGAAACTAAATATGAGCACACTGGCAATACTAATTGATTGTAAATCGATAAGTACCGTACTACCTAGCAGGACCGACCGTCTAGCCGTCAATTGACGGTCGCAGTCCTTATAGGTAGTTCTCAGATTTTGGCGCTTCTTGTGTTAAAGTTGATTTTACTCCTTCAACGGGAATAACATTATTTGAAATTCTGCATTTTTGATGTACAATGAGGCACAGGCTTATGAAAAATGAGTATTAAGCAGGGTTTCAGAACTCCAATTAGATTCGGAGTCTGTGTGAGTCAAAGGCTCATTATTCTATGGAGTAATACACAGGCTGGCCTCAGGAGTCGGACTTGCTCCGTGCAACAAGACAATCTTGGTATTAAGTAATTCATAAAATATTTTTGGTACGTTGCCTGCCAAGTTTTATTCATAATTTAATCTTATCCGCTGCCTGATCGGAAAGAGGTAGGCAAACAGATGATGTCTGTTGTATAGAGCACTGGTTTAATTACATCGGCTTTTGACCGACAATTCTTCGTGGGTGAATGCACTTGTTATGACACATTTCTTCCCTTTAAACCTAGAATAACAGTAATGTTCGTTAGCAGACGTACACCCAGATTAATCTTCGTTGCAGTAAATTAATATTTGCTTTTCACCGGGCCAATCCAATAAGATTCCAGTTTAGATTGACATCTTTAAATGTAAGTATAAGCCTACCCTTTTTTAAAATATCTTCCTGTGTATGTAGAATGTAACTAAGCATATCGTGGAAAGTCCATTATTTTTAGAAAATGATTCACTCAGGTTTCCACGAAAATAGGCTATCACCAACGCTTGTTATCCCGCAGGCAGCAATAAAAGAGCTATACATATTTTAAGCTGACGAAGGGGCCAGGGTTCCAATAAGAGTCAATCAGGCAGAACCTCATAGTTGGCATCATATACACTTATTGTCTGCAGCAGGACGAGATTGATCGCGTGCCGCTGCCCACGCTCCTTATTAGCATGCGTTTCTATCACGGAAAAGTTGGGACTGGGCCGCAGTCTCTGTTGCTGATAGCGCTATCAGCACGAATTACATCTTCTGCGATAGCATTAGCTGCTATTAAGGTCGAGGTTTCACTTAATTCTCAAATGCAAAAGAAAGAAAGAGTAGAGGATTGTTCTTGTGGGCCAATTTGGTAGATATTTTCGGGGAAGAATGTAGAACGCGAAAGAGTAAATACTTCACTAACACTTCATTCATTCTGCAAAGATATTGGGCAAAAAACTGTGCTTCAGAATTCAAACTTCTGGAATGCTCGCTTCTTAAGATCAGATTATGATCCTGAAAGTTATATTTGAGTTTTCATAACAATTTGAAAGATTTGTATAGAACGCTGTATAGTATTCTTCTACTGATGTTATTTAGCCTTCAATTACGCTCGGTGAATTTCTGTAAGGATTCTGTAATTTAACGAATCAACCGAAAAATGTGTAATTTTATCACTCCGCGTGCTGCAGTTCTACTTTCAATCTGAGAACATCATCTCGTTATCACGTATGACAATCAGCACTACAGAATAATTCAAAATGTGTACTTATTTATAAACATCGCACTGTACAATAACACTCTGTTTGTTACTTGTATGATTGTTTGATTAGCTTGTCCTTCTCGATCTGAAGCATTGGACAGAAAATAAAATCATGTAGTAAACGGTGATTGCATTCCAATATTTTTATATCTAAGCTCTGAATGATTTTTCGTTGCTTCCGAGTGTTACTACAGCAGCAAATATTTTTTTGTCAGTTCATGTCATAATGAAATTGAGTAGAAAATCAACGATGGAAAAGGGAGAAATGTCCCCGAGCCCCTGACAATAGAGCCATGAAGAAGTGCAACAGAAACGGGGGTTTCGTTGAAGTACTTAATTCTTTTCCTTTTCCCTCCTCGTCTTCCGTTATTTAATTACGTTGCGGGTCACTATCTATGAGTAAGGATAAAATTTTTCACTGTAATATTGTCAGGTTACTCCGTACGATGCTAGTGGGCTAAGTCTCACCGAACTCTGCTGCTGGTCAGACTCCTAAGGGAAGTGCGTTAGCGAAGTTGTTGTCCTCCTGATTAAATTCCTCTACTCTGCCCGAGGACCGGTAGATTCTGGTTGCCGAGTCCAAATGAAGTAATCATTACCTTCACTCCTTGGTTGTTCATGCAGCGCATATACACCGCCGTTAAGGTAGACAAGGTGCGAATAAATTCAGCTCTTTATAACTCCTGGATCATTTCTACTAAGGAACGCTGGGCACGACCCGTGTGGAATGCCATGTATACGTGATGAGAGGAATGAAAATGATAATTTTATCATTCCATGCATAATAATTCCTCAACAACCGCGGGCACGCTTAATGAGAGATATTAAACTGAGATTATTTTTAGGGAAGAAAGGATAGACAGTGTCTATTTTTTTACGTAAAACTGACGTGTATCGGGTTTGATGACTTTCTTTCCAAAGATGACGCTACAAAGAAATGAATGCAGTGGTATAGGGTACGGAGAAGTATTTAACAGTATACGTTTAAACTTGAACGGAGTATTTGATACTGTTGTTTTTTTTTTTGCATCTGAGAGCATTTGCTGCTGGTTATATGTCTTGTAACCACTAGCTAATCCTCTGGAACGTTTGCCTCTCGTGCCCACTTTGCTTCCTTCCATTTTCATAGCTCTCAGGTGTATACTCTGGCACGCCCTTTCCCTGTCAATATCTATTTTTACCTCACGGACACAGGGGCAAATCCGAGTGCCTTTTCCCAGGAGATGTGACAGCTGATCGCAGTTTCTGCTGACAAGGTTAGTTTTGTAAAGTTAGGTAGACTATTCCGCGAGGTGGGTCGCCGAATGGTGGTAAGCAACCAATCCCATGGGACTCCTATGTGCTCCCGTGTGGTGGGCCACGGATGGGGCTATCCGCATGAGTGTTTTTTTTCTTCTGTCTCAATCTCTTTTTGTTTTCCATTTCTTGCACTGTGCCGCCTGGCTGAGTGAATTCGTTCAGCCGAGCAGTGCATTGTTGGAGATGCGTTGCGCCTCTTTCCACCAGCAGTGACGCACTCCACTTAGTGAGACTTTCCTACAGGAATGATGAGATAAAACTTTCATAAACTGATGCAACATAAGCTAGCTGTGTCTCACTAGTATGATGTCTTATGAAGTGGGTGCGGTGGTAGAACCAGGAATTTCATAAATTTTACAATAAATCCATTTTCATATTCCTACTAATGATGTACTGATTTATTGTCCCTCTTTTCTCCACAATTGCGGATCCCGTGTTAGTTGATCCTGTATGAGAACACCCTCGTACATAATTTCAATGTTTGTGTCGACATACATACTGTAATTATGTCCCTTCTTTCTTCCTCTGTGACATCACCTGAGGTGTGGCAACAGAGGCGTACAATACTCAATGATATATAATTAGTCATGGCCAGCTCCCACTGACGGGTTCCACTCATAGCGTTCCTGCTTCCGACTCTGATCAGCTACTGCTTTGCAGGTGTTGAGTTCAGTGGTTCTATGGAATATGAAAAGAGTTTAGGAAACTCATTCCAGACGGGAGAAATGTGACTGTTTATGAAACCCTTTCATAGAAAATGTGGAGTGGAGTGTAAAGTTGGGTTCACACTAGCAACTTTCGCTGCCGTCACAGCCCTTCGGCCCAACAAACGACGTCATTACCTTAAGTTTGATGGAGTTACACCAAACGAAGACAAAATGGAGCAGGTTGTATTTTTGACGGCGTCGGCGAGAAGAAACGCTGGAATTAACTGTCATTTAGCTTGAAAAGCTCATAAAATGGATAGTTAAGGAATTTGTAAGTAACCACGCATATGTTATTAAAGTGGGTAGTTCTCTTTAAGGAGGGCATACATGTGGATACTACGAATTCAGGTTCTAATATGTTATAGGTATTGGTTTCAAGACATGCTCTATGAGAATTGAAACTGAAACGTTACACCGTACATCTATTTTGAAAGAATCGTCATTTATTTCAAATATTACCTTGGTTGCGATTGCAAATTCTGTGCAACTTAGATAATACCTATTTTGTATTTTATTTTGATTCATGTTAGTGTACTCGTATCAGTAGTTTTATTTTAGATGATGGTCATCGCTAATGGCTGCCTATCAGCATGGTATCACCTACGAGATTCATTCGCACTCCGTCGTTTTGTGAAACTATTTTCTCTTTTTTTCGGATAGTACACTGGCGCCCTCGGGATTGGATCGAGGAAGCTTCGGAAAGGCCTATTGCTTATCAGGAAAGGTGTCGATGAGGCTGCCTCCAGTGACTTCTTCTCATGAGATTTGCTTGACTGGCAGCAACAAACTGGTTTCATTGAGCCTAATGAAGACAAAAAGGTCGCATTTTTTGCAAGCGTCTCACAAGCTCAATAATCTTTGCACTCCGCCCGGTTGTGTGTGATGCCCTGCCGTTGATTCTGCCACATTGAACGCATGCTTTCGGCTTCCTTCTTAGAGGACTCATTGCCACCTTCTTGGTAATCAGTAGCTTGAAAAATGACAAATAACAGTGATTGGGCTAAGCGCTATAGCCTACTTGTAGACACACGTTATCATTTCTATTTTGAAAGAGAGAACTCATTCATCTGTGCTAAAAATGTATGCATATTCCCTAAAACTACGCTTGATATTACGAAAAGTATTCTAATTTTTTGTTGGTATAGTAGTTCCAAGCCGTAGCTTGGCTTTCATTGTCTGCTTCAGTTTTCCAATGCCTACCATAATAAATTATGAACACCTACAACTGGGAAATTTCCTCTCAGAAGGAATATTTTATGTAGTTATAAGCCATATAGAAGGCTAGGTTAATTAGGTTTGCTTATTCTACGTTATGGGGAGCAGTGACCCCAAGGGGATGGTGTAGGTTACCTTAGCCGTTATAGCTAGGCCTCATTGGGACGTCTGTCTTTCGTGTCCACTTTGCTTTCTCTCTTTTTTATATTTTACTGTTAATATTTTGTTCTTTTCCTATTCTTCTTCACTGAGTTGCTGTGCCCGTACTCGTTGATCCTGATGTGGGCATGGGTTCCACGCTCAGCTTGGCATGCTATATATGTCCTTTTCGTTTCCTCTCTTAATACAGCTTACTACTGATTTTTTGGAGGCTAAAACTCTTTCATTACATGAGAATTTCAGTAAAGTAGTTTTAAACTTTGAAAACCATGCATCATAATTCATTATGAAAACACTCATGCAAGCTGTTTGGTTCCTGATAACCTTTTACAAGTTCTTCTGTGTACCCATGGTGTGACCAACGAATTCCAATATGAAATATCCTTAATCCATAATCGTAGACTTGCTTAATTAAGTACGAATTTCTATCCTGTAACTGGTCAACTGAGATAACACTTTCTCTCTGGATATTTCTGTTGCTATGGGTCTATTTACCTACTCCCCTGCCCTATATCTTTGTGGGCATCAAGTATCAGTGGCACAGTACTTTATATGTAGCTAGCAACAACAGCTTTCAAATTTTTATTACGTATAGCAGCAGCCTTCATGCTAATTGCTGAAGAAGAATATGTTAACAATCACTCATCAGCAAATACCTATTAGTTGTAATTGCTTTAATTATCGATAATTCTTGCAGCTTGCGGTAAGCATCGGAGCTAATTCGATACTATATATACCTTATTAATATTCCCTCGTCAGGAGCGCTGCAATTTATGGTTGTGATTTAATCTTGGAATGCACTTATGGTTTTTTTTTGTGCTGGGTGAGGCTCATGAAAGCTGCGTCTACACCTCGAAGTCTTTTTGACTTTGAATTTCATGACCTGTCTGTGTTATTCTAACTCGCTGGTAGAATTAAAGATAATAGATTGTGAAAAATTTACCCATTATGTCAAAGGATTTTTTATTTCGGTTCAGTGAACGTGGACTACGTATAGCTTTGAAGAAAACGGTTATTAAACTAATCATTTATACATAGTGTTTTATTCCAGACGGTAACACTTGAGGGTGTGGTAGCCTGCTCGTACATTGTCGATCCTATATAAATTATTTTTGGCGTTTCTGTACTTAGTACAATGTCGTTTCTATTTTTCTCTTACCACAGATCTTGCACTTGAAACTCTTATAAATGACGACATTCATACTTATTATTTGATGATGCAGCTTCCGAAGCATTCAGCTATGCTGGGAGTCTGTTAGTTTTGGATATATCATTGTATCCGGGGTGGTGAAATTTGAAAGATAATAAAAATTTTGACTATACCCATGTCGTAACATTTCAAAGACTTTAATCCTTATCACATGCGCTACATTGCGCTATCGAATGCAAAATAGTGTCTATGTCATGCACACTAGTATATGATTGTGTCTTATATAAATTTTCTTTTGCTAGCTAACTGCATTATTGTGAGACGTTCATTATTGTGATTTATTAGGCTGGTAAAACGCTGGGGAATAACGAATTTTAACTTACAGACAAACAAATCTATTCCCGTATATGCATTGTCTACAGGCCTATTGAACATATCACGAGAAAGTATTGATTCTTCCTTCACAAATCAATAGAGCGAAATTTTCCTCAAGGAGACATTAACTGCATCACATCACAAAGGGAACTATAACCATTTAAATGCATTTTCTCTCAGGAATGAAGTGTCTTATATTCGTATAGGGACAATGTCTTTGCACGAAATGCATTGGTAGCACAACTATGAAAATTTTTGCGAAACAGCTGTTTTCAAAGTTTGAAGCCACAATGCTGTTCCTGTTTTTCTTAATATTCTTTTTGAACCCGTCATGAGAACTATTCTAGCGCTATAAAAATTAAATAAAATGCACGCGGTACTTCATATGGCTATAGACTGTATCTAAGCGCATGCAGCAATCCTTCACAAATTCAATTTCCCCCTATCAACTGTGGAATTCGGCGTCAGTCTGCGAAGGGATTTACCAGTACTAAGGTGCGACGTAGCCAGCGGTGCGCAGGTGCGAGGGAGGCGTTTGGATGATGTATTGAAATGTACGGTACCTGTAAGATGCACGTTTATTTAGGTTTGGCTTTTAAATTAGCTACGCTGTAAAGCTTTGCGCAACGTGAACGAACATTGAATCAAAGTTTAGCTATGTCGTGCTTCGAACCAGACGATTATGATAATGAAATCAGCAACTATATATATTTAATTGCCAGCACCATTTCAGATGTAATTTAATTGTAATTTTGGCTCATGCTACGGTTAATAATTAATTTTAATACGAACGTGCGTGTGTTGCTCAACATAAATGCAGCTGGATGTTAGAACTCGAGCTGCACTGAAATGGTCGCCTTAATCTATTTCGCATTAGATTAAAGTATAGATAATCGCTTTTCCGATTCCAAGATCCATCATTAATACACCTACGTCCAAAACAGACTATGATTTCTCTTAGGAATTATTAACATTAATACAAACACGAGTAAAGTTCGTAAACGGTGAAGGTGGGCGTTATGAACTTAGTTCTTGCATTGCTTTGTATTACAACTCGCGCGACTGCTGGAGTTATTATTAGTGGCATTGGTGTGTTGCCAGTGCAATTTCAAATTGCGTGTTGCGAAACCAAATTAAGATCATGGTGACGGCTCATTGGCAATAGATATTTTGTTACAATTAGTGCTTTACTTATTGCATGGTTCTCAGCACAACAGAAGTGCAGAGTAGTAATATAAAGGACAATTTCTCTTCACAATAGATATCATCTTGAAGTCATTGGAATGCTGAAGGGCAGCTCAATAAATTTGAAAATGTGTTATGTGAATAATTATCATGTCATACGTTAAAATACCCTTTGAATGATCTGCGTGCAAATTATGTTGACATATTTTGAGTATGTATTCCACAGTTCTGTCAGATTTTGCGGCTAAGTTTTAATGTATTTATATGCGTTAATAAATAACATAAATTGGTCACTGCGATTCATATTAAATTAGCCCTTTTGTGTAGTTCAGAACTTTACGCGATGTTGATCATCATTTCACCAAGAAGACGACATCTGGGATATCTATATAGCTAAGAATAAATGAAAACTCCAAAATAACAAGAGTAACTTTCTGACTGCAAGTATTTCGGAAAGCTAAAATTCAGTTGTCATTGCCGAAATTTTAACAGAGAAATAGATGCACAATTAAATATTACCCTAAAGCAATTCAAAATTATTTGTAAGACGCAAAACATTAAAAATAAAGTTCCAAGAACAACTAGAGCACTCTGAGAGCGCATACCTCCGCCAAGTAAGGCAACGGTAACGAATCAGTCAAATTGGCTCTGAAACCATGATTTCTTTTGTATCAACTCCATAATCTAATCATTTGCGGCTTTTAATAGTATTAACAGTTTCTGCAATTTTTTAAGATCCTCTCATAACTGCTTCAGTTATGCTGTTAACAACATTTTGACAAACATAAGTCAAACATACAAACAAACCAACCAATCTGCGCCAAAATTTAGTCATTTATATCTTTTAACATTACTTACAACTCCTGCAAATTTCGTAAATATCCATTGAAAACTTTCTAAGTTATAGCGTAACATACATTATGACAAACACAACTCAAACATAGAAAAAATCCGCCGATCTACAGCAAAATTTAATCTTTATGTCTTTTAACATTACTAATAATTCTAGTAAGTTTCATAAAAGTCACTCAAAACTTTTTGAGTTATAGCGCTAACCAACATAAACTCAGACACAGCAACAAACATACGAACGACCAAATAGAGCATCGCAAAAATTTTGTATGTCATAAAAATCCATCCATAACTTTTTGAGTTATGGCATAGAGAAAAATGAAGCGGACAAACAAACAAACAAACGGATGGACGGAACTTCACCAAAAGGTAATCATCTTTTCCTCCTAACATATCTAACAATCCCTGTAAATTTCGTCAAAATCCGTCCATAACTTTTTGAGTTATCTTGGTGACAGACAAAAAGACAGACAAACAGTCAGATAAACCCGACGAAAACTTAACCTCCTTGGCGGAGGTAACTGTTGTTAGAAATGAAGTACGCACATAGCTGTTTATATTTAAATACAAGCACACGAAGTTGAGACGGAGAAGATATCATTAGAGGACCTGCTGTTTGGTCAGCATTTAAAGACGGCTTATCACTAAAAATATACAAAACTCTCTAAGACGCGGAGATCCTGCGTTTGCATATGCCCTACCAAAAATTGAAAAGTTGGACATCTTACAGCGATTGTTTTCTTGGATACAGCATATTCTCATGGAAGAATGCCGTGGCGTTCCACTGGTTCTAACGGTTCGATAAGAAATGCGTGCCTGTTGGCTGCGCCTGACAAACTGTTGGAGAGAAGTGCTCCCCACATACGAGTGCTGGCAGCGGTCACACAATCATATATTCATAAACACATATACTGAGCAGAACTGGCCCTAATTTTTCTTTTCTAGAGAAGAAATAACACATTTAAAAGTTATTTGGAAAGAAGTTATTAATAAGAGTAATAATTTTTATGGGCATTCATGGTTCATATAGCCCTAAATATAGGGTTATGAATGCTTTAATTCATAACTTCTATCACTTGAGGCAAGACTTTTTCATCAAAATAACTTAGAAATAGTTCCTTCTCCACCAGAAAATAACTGTTTGTGGCTGCTATGCTCAGTATCTGTGTTTATGTACATACCGTGACGCGCAAAAT
>LQNS02277275.1:17247412-17266756 GCA_001587735.2 Parhyale hawaiensis | reverse complement strand
TTATTTAATACATCGGATTATTGTGAAAAACCGCCCTCAGGGGTATGTTCTGGCGGGCCCTTTCCGTGCCACAATATATTTGGGCCTCACGACCCCGAGGATATATAGTGCCTTCTCCGCAGGGAATGTTGCAGCTGACTGCAGTTCCTGCTGACGGGTTAGTTTTGTAAAGCAGATTGAGGTGGCCGACCTATTCCAAGGTCCCCTAGATAGAGAGTGTTCTAGGGGGCCTTGCCTATTTCCGCTAGACTTTTACCTTCTTGTTTTTCGTGTCCTTCCCCTGCACGGCGTTGCTGAGCGAAAGCGTTCATCCGTGCCCGAGGGTTGGAGATGCACAGCTTACGTCTTTTTCCTGTCAGTAGCGCACTGACCACTTAGAATCTGCATGAGACCTACTGACAGAAAAGCCGAAACAAAGACAATTGATAATTTGAAACGAGACGTACGGTACTTCGCGCCCTAGTGGCGCACGAGCCTGTGTAAACCACAGGAATATGTTCGGCGAGATATAGACATTGTGTCCCTGATGCTCAAGTAAAATTTTGTACCACTACTATTGTGAAAAAATCTCATATTCTAATCAATCATTGTAGTTCAAATAGATGTGATTATTCATTTCAACGTAAATGGTAGTTTTTAAAAGGATACTAAAATTCATTGCGCTTTTTAATAATCTTATTGAGAAAAATTTGAAAAAAATGCTAACGCAAAAGTATTCGTTGTATGCATATGATATTTGCTGCAAATCCTTTGTTATGTTTTACAACATAGAGCCTGTTTGCTCAGACGTTCAACTCAGAAACTTTTAAGTCTTTGGTGTTCCGAATATTCCTTTTGTGGGCAATGATTTTAAGACATTTCACAAATTCTCAATTGGGCTTAGGTCAGGCCGTTTCATAAGATTAATTTTATTGTCATCAAACCATTTTTGCAATAGTTTCGATGTGATGTGTGCTTTGGGTTCTTGTTGTCTTGTTGAATGACCCAGTCACCCTCAACTTAGAAGGAATAAACAAGCTTGTAAAGTTTTTCATGGAGAATATCTTTGTACATATTTTTCCTTCGCTGATCTACAATTCTCTAATTCCACGTGAAGAGAAGAATCCCCAAACCATATCACTTCCCATTCAAATTAACAGTTGGGATAATATTTCTTAATTGAAGCATGGGTTTTCAATATTCCTGCAAATATATACGCACATGGCTTCTAGTGTTATTTCCAAGAATTTCTTCGTTTTATCAGACCACACAACAGAATCCCAAAATGTTTCTGACTTTTTTAGACACTCGTTAGCGAATTTCAAACGGTCAGCAACATATTGCCTCTTCCAAATAGAGGAATTTTTCTTGTTGACTTCGAACTACAGCCACGCCGATGTAGAGTTCGACTGATTGTGTCCTTACCGACAGTTACTTCAGCCCTCTAGAAATCTTCTAATGTCTCTGTACGTGTCACAACTGGGTGTTGTTTTACTTTTCTGATACCTAACCTTCGTATTGCATCAGTGATCTTCCTCGGACGGCCGCATTGGTGACTGAATTAGTCTTCCCACACTTAATCGCGTTCTCAGCCGTATTTACATTAACTCTCAAAGCCTAGGACGTCTTCCAGTATCAGTTTCCTTTTTTCTACACAGGTCCAGTTTGTGCTTACCAAGGTCATTAGATAACTTTTTTGATTTAGCGAATTTCTAAATAATCGAAAGTGATACAACTGTTACTTTAATTGTTCACAATAATGGTTACCAGTTCAAATGGGTGGGTTATAATACACATGCGCACGCGAATGGTTGAAATGGTTCCATATCGACACGAAAGTAACTCACTTCAAGATAAATGCCAAACAAAGTGCTATAGTATCGCTATAACTATGTATGACCTAGAAAGGTATTGAACATGCTTGCGTTAGCACTTTCGGTACTTTTTTCAATAGATAATTGAAAACGCAATGATATTAGTACCCTTTTTGAGAACGTACTATTTACTTTCAAATGAGTAATTCATGTCCGTGAGCTACTGTTATTGACTAGAATTTGAAATTTTCTCGATAATTCAATGTATTGAACACCTTTACGACTAAACGACCGCTGCCAGCGCTCATAATTATATTGGGAGAAGTTCTCTTCAACAGTTTGTGAGGTGCAGCCAACAGGGAGACACTTCTTATCGAACCGGTTGACCTAGTGCAACACCACCGCATCCTTCTATTAGCAGCCTTTGTATTCGAAAAATCATTGTTTCCGTATGTTGAACTTTTCTATTTTAGGTGGGGTATATTAAACAGCGGGATCGCTGCATTAAAAATTAAAAATATATATATTTTTAGTGAAAGGCGGTCTGTAGATAACCAAACATGCCGTCCCTCTTTCGATATCGTCCCCTCCTTAAGTTCTTGTGCTTGTGTTTGAATATTGATGGCTATGTGTGTACTTAACTTCAAACAATTTTCTTGTTACTTTTTTAATGTACGTCCTACACATAAAATTTTGAATTGCTTTTGTGTAAATTTAGTTGTCTGTCTAATTCACTGTTCATATTTCAGCACTGATGATGGAACTTCAGCATTCTGAAACGACGCATTTAGAAAAAAGAACCCTTTTTACTTCAGTTTTTTCACGTATTTCTAAAGAAAGATCATTAGTGGTAGCAGGTAAACCATCAATGCATCGCCTGCTTGCATAAAGCTGAATGTGGAAAGCACAAAATAATCTTACATAGCCGTTAATGAAAGTGACCGTGACCGTGGCTATACAAACCTGAGTTAGTTACTTGATCCTGTCTCATTTCTAACTACATTATATGTTGTGGATGAGACTCATCTTTGTCAATCATATTATTACATGAGTTGAGGAAGATTGCGCGCAAACTGGATACTTCAATAATTTTACGCCTGAAACTCTAACTTTATTTGGTAGGAGCTGTATAGAAACTCATATTAATATACCTGCCCATGTGTTTCATAACTGCTATGAAGAAAAATAGGATGAATATGTTTCTGTAAGCACTTTTGTGCGTGGCAGCATGGGCCAAAGTAAGAGCTTGCACATGCCACGACCTAAAAACAACAATCACGTGTCGTATTACTGCATCGTCCACGTTACTGTTTTCATTTCAATATCTTCTAAATGTTATGACTACGTATCCAGCTGGCAATATCGCAGGTCTTCATAGGTACCCTTAAGCTTACCTTTCATTCTTTCGGAAAGAAATGGAAGGTGTCTGGCGTAGTTTACGAAGAAAAATGCTGCTTTTATTTTCCCTGTCAGCCTCCGGCAAGCCGTCATATTGTAGACGACGCTCGGTACACATTTGTTAGCTGCCTAGAAGACCTGACACTCATTGTTGTTGCTGCTGAAGCCTCGCTAAAGTTGCCCTCTTAATCTTTTCTTCGCTTGCGTTTTCTTCTTTCCCATTTTATGTGTTGCCTCAGTAAGGGAAGCAAAACAGAAGCAGATCCCCTCGTGACGCGCTGGGTCTTTGTTAGAGACCTGCAATATGGTGCTCTGTGTACACCGCCTGGCAGACCCTGCCCTGTACCTGGCCGATATTGCCTGTATGACTGATTTCTGGTGCTATCGTAAAATAGTCAGATAAGCGAAAAAATCGATTCTATTCCGGGAATTAGATTCTTGTTCGTGACTATATTAGGATATAATTGCTTGATTCTATCCTTAGCAGACATAATGATACTTCGTTAGGCAAGTGGTGATTTTACTAAAAGTGAGGCGTTTTGTTATAACCTTCCCTGCTACTGATCTAAAGCAATGATGAAAATAGTCTTCCTGCACAATTCTCCCACCCTCAGCATTTACTTTATACGTACAACGACACATTTATATGATGAAGTTACATTCTTGGAAATAATTATGTTTCAAATAGGAAATCCCCTGACAGTAATAGTTTTTCCGGCTTCGAAAATAGTGGTAGCATTCATATCCCGACTAAACATGTGAAATAATGTTTTACCATCCACCAAAGGCTTTCCGGAAATATATATGTGAATAACATCTTTAAGGAGGACGAAGCAAAACCTATAGTGTAAGTATATGTTAACTTGAATCATGGCCGGGAATCAACGTCTAATTCTTGATCTGCAAATGATGTCTCTTCACAGACTGTACATCGGCTGATCCATTAAATGTTCTTTAGTCTGCCTTGAAAGAAGTTAAGGAAAACTTGCTCTTGATAAGCTCAATTTGTATTATAATCGTTTTCAAGAACCTATTCCTAGGAAACATAAGAGTTTTCTTTCCTCCATATTGCGCCCAAATTCATTGCTGGCTGAACAGTATACTTAATTTCTAATATTAAGAACGTGGGTGCCTCTACTTTCGTGGATATATCTGTAATGCCTTTCTTTCTTTCCTGCACCTAAGACCCGCGTCACACGCTACTCACAAGTGACACAGTGGAGAAGATTCCGCCATGTCTGGTTTGACACACGACGCGTGCCTGTATTTCCTTGTGTCTTGAGTTGTCTCACACAGCCCCTGTGTTGCCTTCTGTGTCTCTTTCTCAGGATTTATTACATTCCCTTCCGCCCCCGCCACCCAGTTCTCCCCTTATCTTCAGCGCCTCCCCAGCCGCCCTCGCGATCTCCTGTGCTGATCTACGTATGCTTCTTTGGTAGGCTACACACCTGGCTATATGTAATTCTTTTCCTAATGTTATTCCATTAACGCTGATTGTGTTCATTCCTTTTTTACGGAAATGCGTCATTTGAGTGAATTTTCATTTATTCTCTATAAAATTCATCTGTACCAGTACACCGTGCACTGATTTTACAAGTGTGCCTTCGTTTTTAGGAGATTTTTAGCATGATGAACCTCCCATTTTCATACCTCTTTTACTTTTTACCCAGTTTTCGAAGCTGATAATTTTATTTGCAATGCAACTATGCTTCGCCCTCTGTCTGTTGAAACTCTGTAATGTGATTAGTGCAAACTCAGGCACTGCAAATACAAAGGGCTGGTCGAAGAACGCGTTGTGGTTGCCAGCATTAAAAAAAATGTATAACATTTTAAAGTTTTTATACTGGTCTCTGGTGAAGCCGCCGGAGTTAACAGTGCGTTACAGTACTTTTGTTAACTGAAAATTGACAGTATAATTAGGTGATGATAGCTGTATTATAATGATAGTATTTGGATGGGGTGGTTAATCATCGACTGGCGTAGAGGTCGCTCACTATATCATGAGTTTCAATTAGCTTGAATATTCAAAGTATCGAACTGTCCAACGGCAACTGCCAGTTCTTCTTATAGAAAATTCTGTCTTTTGTTTGTTCTACAACAATAGAGTAACAATATTTAGCGTATTGTTTCAATTCTCTACAGCTGAGCGACACCAAGGGGAATACGCACCGCATTGGTGTGCACGGCACCCCTGAAGCAGGGCATTGTTGTGGGCCCCAAGCACCTTGTAGTGTTAGCGCGTGAGGGTGTGTCATAATGCGTGCTGTGAGCTTACCCGTGGACATGAGTATTCACTGGTGTAAAATTGAGTTTCTTACCATGCCAAAGTACTATCACCTCTCTCCAGTACGGTAACTTTGAACCATCAGAATAAAATTCCATTATACAGTGTGTGCCTGCTTGGAACTTCTAAGTAGGAATACAATTGTCTTCGCTAAGGAGGTTATTTTTATTTGTTTGAAATAAAGGTATATTCCGGATGACATATTCCCTGTCAGAATATATGTCGGCATCACTTAGCCAGGGGTTGACCAGAGTGCCTTTTCCAAAGAGAATCTTGCAGCTTGAAGCAGTTCCTGCTGAGAAGGTTAGCTTCTTAGATTCGGTAGGCTCTCAATACTTCCTCTTCTGTTTCACGAGGTGGGCCGCCGAATGGTTGTAGGCGACCTGTCCCATGGGACTCCTATCATTCTTTCGTGTGGGGAGCCACGCAAAGAACTCTCATCACAGGTGTTTCTTTCTTTTGTCTTCTCTCTTTCTTTTGTCTCTTGGAGATGCTTCCCGGCTGATATCCCCGCCAGTGGTAGCGCACTGAGCCAACTAAGACTTACTGGCTCAAAGGCCGAGATGAAATATTCATATACTGATGGAACATAATAAACTGAGCCTCACTGCTTAATTGGATCACGTCGTATGGCATAGGTGCGGTGGAAAAACTAGGAATATAGTAATAATAATTACCGGGGTTTATTAGTCTGTCTGCCTTTTTGTTTGGCAGTAACATAGCTGAAAAAAGTTATAGACGATTTTTCATGAAATTTACCGAAAGTTTTTTTTACTGGAACTGTTGGCGAGTGTAACGAGTATCAAATTATTCCAATTTTTTCAAATATTTGGGGGGGGGGTTCGGGTCATTAGTTCCTTCCGTCAAATTGGCGCCATAGTTCTTGGTGACCCGAGGTCGACTACAACTACACTTATTCATCTGGGGCCAGTGGGCCTATACCCGGAGCACAAACAAGTGCATGTGCGTTTCCCAGGTGAGGGTGTGGTCTAAGTTGACTTTACCTTTTACTTTAGGGGTGGTACTGAGCGGCGTTGAAGGGTGACTGTGCTAATTTCAGTGAGAGAATTCCATGTGTGTCCTGACATACGTCAACCCACTTCACTGCCTGCAAGGGATTGTGATAATAGCTCCATTTCTTCTGGCAATTGTTGGGTGGAAAGATATGTTTAGAAATATATGCCTATAAACACATATGTTCAAGACGAAAACAATATCACCTCTCTCACTTCGCTCGCAGGTGATAAAAATCATAATTTATACTGCCTCTGTTCTGAAACAGTTGTGCCACAGCCAAAATTCATTCTCCTCATGTTCATACAGTATTAACATGAGGGAAATGAAGTTCGGCTGTGGCACAACTATTTCAGAACAAAGGGAATGTAAACACGAGTGAAATGATAATTTTTGATGTGGTGCAATCATTTCGGAACAGAGGGAGTATGAAATTACACTTCTAATCAAACGTTTAAGACAACTTGAAAATGTAAAAAATAGCGATTAAAAAACTTTTTCTACAACGGATCAGTAATTTCTCTAGGTGAAACGTAAAAAAGACAAAAAATACATCATAACAATATATTAAGAAATGTACATTTTTCTCAGGCAATGAGCTTTTCAGTTGATCAAAATTGTAAGACCAGAAACAGAAATCGTAGGTAACGTTTCGACAAGGACTTTGAGGTGAGCAAAATTTTAACTTAGGAATGAGTACTGCCTCCGTTCTTGTTGATAACCTCAATAATTCTTTGTGGCGCACTAAAAATGACGGTTTTCATGAGGGTTGGATGAATGTTGTCCCAGCTCCTAAAGATAGCACCACGAAGTTCGTCAACTATCAGAAATTGTTTACCATTTTCGTAAATATCTCTCGGCATCCATCTCCAAAGATTTGCAATTGCGTTTAAGTCTGGCGAACATACTGGATGACGTATATCAGGGACGCCATTTTTTTGAAAGCTCATGTAGTCTGGCAAGCAGTGTGGACTACTGCATTATCCTGCTATAAAAACCATTCATCACCACGCAAACGAATGCTCTCCGTCGAAAAAGATGATCTTCGTAGCAGGCTGACATAACCAACTGCTTATTGACGACTCTGCACCTTCTGAAGGTTCATTGCTCCCCTGTAAATAGGAAAAGGCACCCCATACCATAACGGAGCCTCCACCCCAGCTGTGACGCTTGGAAAACATTTCAGGAGGTATCTCTTAGTCATACAAGTACCATTGGAAGCCACCTGGGTCATCCAGATTGATGAACGTTTTTCATCAGAAAACGAAACTTTAGACGACTTTTCAATGCCCCATGTTGTGCTCTGAGCAAACTGTAACATTGTGACGCGGTAACAACCGAGGACCTTTCAGACGTCTTTTGTGCTTCAAAGCCTTTTGTCGAAGGTATCGTCTGGTGGTTATTGAAGTGCAATCAGTATCTGTGAGTGCCTGGAAGAATATCCTCTGTCTTGAGAAACAACCCTTTTAATTCTCCCACTCAATATAGGTTAAATTTTTGTCGGCCTTCCACTAGATTTTACGGTTCCGTAACTCTCAGGGTCCTTTAGGAAGTTGCAAATCACAGTTTTACTGCGCAAATCCCGGCTGCGATTGCACGCTACGACGGACTTTGCTTATGCCGCTCAATATTTCGACCACGTTCTAATTCAGAGAGTTTACTCACTTTGAGCATAGTAACACCTTCACACTATCGGTGCAAGCCTGTAACTGATCCGAAACACCCGTAAATTACCCTACAACTAAGCATTTATTGACCTGGTCTTATAATTTTGATCAACTGAGAAAATTAATTATTTGACAAAAATGTACATTTGTTAATAAATTGTTAAAGCAGGTATTTTTCGTCTGTCTCACCTTTTACCTTTAGGAATTACTGATCCCCAGTCAAAGGAGTTTATATATTCATCGCTAAAACGTTATTATTTTTACAGTGTCAGGTGGTCTTAAACTTTTTATCAGGAGTGTATTTTACAGCTGAGGCGCGGAAGCTTTAACAGGAAACCGCCTTCCTGCAAAATGTTCGATACGCAGAGATATCTCAAGTTTGACATTGTGCGGTGCTTACCTGCAAGGTTTCAAAGCCTTCAAGGCCCTGTGTTAGACCAACCGCACACTCGACTAAGTGCCATCCGTAGTGTAAATGTTTATTTTAATATAACGCTAATGGGCAGTCCTGAGTTGAAAATTTTGATTGTATTAACGTGATCGACATATGGCAGGTGCTTAAGTACCACTAACGCGATCAAACAGTCATTCGAGTTAGAATAATAGTAAAGAGAGCGTAGAAATTATGCACTTGCACACCACTTCAGTGTAGAGAACGGACTAAAACAACTGCATATATAATTATTAGATTCCGTAATAGGGAGCTTTTGGTGTTTTCGTCGCTCTGTTGTAAACAGCGAGGCTTAAGGGATACGGAGCTATTTATTATTTATCACACAGAAAAATGACCACATCAAATTCATACCAAATAAATATAAATTGCTCGTACGTAATTGGACGCGTTCAATTATTGGGCAGCGAAATTTAGCCTTCGGGCTTGAATTGTGCCCTGGCTTCAACTTGTTCATTCCTGTTACAGTCGTGGATTCTTAATCAGTTCCCTGTGAGGCTCCAAGAACTTAGTCTTATTCCGTAAAATTGAGACTTTACTGGGCTGAACATAATCTGGCTGCTTCTATCACGTGCAACGCCATTCAAAGTGACGAAGCTACGGTTCTTGTCTTCATTTTCAAATAGCCTTTCCTTAAGAAATCGACTTTACGACCCTATCGAGCGTGCCAATTGTAAACTTCGTGTTGGACTGAATAAAATCCAAATGTAGCGGTAAAAATGTGATTTTTGTAACTCCTTAGAGCGGCTATTTTAATAACACGAATAATGCTAGAATGGGTTCTCAGAAATTACCACGTTTCCAAATTTTTTTGGAACTTGGAAGCTATTATTTTGTCTGGAAAGGTATTTTATGCAGAAAAGCTCCTTCCAAGAATCTTTGATTTTTTTTACTAATTAGCTTACCTGCAGAAAACGTCTCTATTTTGCTAAGGCATGATAATTACTGGGCCTGTTGTCATACGGTGGTGGCGGAGCCAATTGTTCGCTGCGACTAACAAAAGCTCAGAACTTGCTTATAGGAGCTGCCGAGCGAAGCTTATTTGACAGTACCTTTAGATTTATTTATTAGAGTTTGGCTGCATACAGCCGAACGGCGGCCTTCAATACCGTTCCTCAGTAATTATATCTCGGTGATTGCGCAGTAAAGTATCTCGGGTATGAAATAATTGGTGTTACTTCAATCAAGATATTTTAGGTATATAATTGGTGTTACACCACATGCTATAAGATATACAAATTAGCCTGGCGGGCACACACGAACGACTTCATCTCGCTCTGCAATAATCGCATAAAACAATCACGGGATGAGTTCATGAGCCGTAAAAGGGGGGCCATAAACTGATCGTTATCAAGAACTATTGTGTCGCTAAGTCTTGCCTCTGCTTAGGCAAAGAAACATGTGCAGCTTTGTGAGCTGTTGTGCAGCGAGTCTTGATTTGCAGGACGTTTACGATGGCCATCGTGGCGATGCACATTCAGGGCTTTGAAGAAACTGCAAATTTTTTATAGCGCTCCCAAACAAAACAGTTTTGCTAAAGTTCGGGTTCGTCTTAGGCGTAATGCCTGCATTCGCTGGTGAGAGGTTAGACGCCAGACCAAGCATTGTAATAGCCAGTGAAGTGTTTGCAGATAAAAATTATCGTGGTTTTACACGCAGCTTTGACCAATTGAAACAGGATGCAGCCCTGCGCAGGGCGTAGAAGGTGTAGAAGACGAAATTTTTATGGTAATATAGTCTGTGGTATTAAGTAGGATGTGTGTAATTCAACTGTTTATGACTCAATGCAATATTTACAATATCATGTTTTTTGCGTAACAAAGGAATTATGTAATGCAGCTGTCTATAACCTGATGCAACTGTTATGGAGTTCACACAAAATATTATTAATACATGCAACCATTTTATTATTGAAGATTAATCTAAGGAAAATATGCCTTGTCTGCAAAAGTCAGTACTAATGATATAAGCGTGGAAATAAAACCTGTTACTGACTTTTTATTAGATACGCCTGCAGCCAAGTACGTAAAATTTACCACCTGGTTGAGGTGCTGTATCATTAATAAAGTTTTGCATTAAGGGCTGGAATTACTCCATCCGTGTCTTATCTGTTGGAACTATATTCCCTTATGTAGAAATAGAGACTAATAGACAAGAAATGGGAGGGCACCGTCTGAACCTTAGTCTGCAGTAGCCAATAACATACTGTATTTTTAGAAGATGTAGCTATGAGTCGACCAAAGTGCTATGCGTGTTGCGTTTCCCAAATCTGCGCGGATGACGGCAACGTCCGCCCATGGCACTTCGGCCTGCATAATTATCCTAGAAACAATTTGCTTAAAGTATTAAGGATGAAGTAGATATTTTAGGCGTCAGCCATTAGAATAAATTGATCCGTACTTTTTTACAATATATATGTATATGGGCTATAGCTTTATATTGGCTCTGCAAAACTTGGCAGTTGTGTAAATGTACGGCAATTGTAACACTATTGGCAAGTCATATTTTAACTTCGCTGTGATATTTATTTCGAGCTCAATATTTTGTCATCTTTCAAACGATTTACCTCATTTATTCTTACAATCACCTAATCTTTTGACCCTAAAAAGTTGTCTGCGCTCCAGGAACTAAAGCGATAAATCTGCGGCTGACGCGGCCGAAAATTGCGTTAGGGATTCTGCTTTTTCGAACAGAGAATTATGAGTGACGGAATCACGTCACTTTTTTTTACAGCCAGTGATTTTATTATTGAAAAAGTCCCTAGTTCTGTAACGGGTTGCAGCTCTTGTCAATACTGGCTGCTGAGTGTAAAATGTGATGCTATCACCTCTGCGTACCACTATCGGTTTCCGAGTGTCTTGGCTGTTCCTGTAGACAGACACTCAGTGTCATGTGCGTCTGTTAGGCAAACGCGCTGGTGTAAACAGCGCTCATTTGAGCAATGGTTGTATTTAGTATAGTCACATATTTATAGGTAGATGCAAGCCGTAACTACGGCGACATGTATTTTTTATACGCGTTACACTATTCGCTTTACTCACTGGTATTTTTGCTCTAAGCGTCAGGAATAAAACACTCAATTTTCAACCTATAATAATCGAATATTTACTATCGCAAAAAAACATGAATACCTGTAAAATAGCTAATTTTGTTTGCAAACTAGCCAATTTTGTTTGTTAAAAGGACTGAAACATCTATGAAAGTAAGTTCCATTGATTGTAGAAGAGGTATTCTTCTGGCCGAAGTCAGTGTCGCCTATTAATTATAATTTTTTTACTCAAGTGCAGAAAGGCAAAAACTAAAGTGGTAAACAGTGGAACAATGGCATGTATCTACCATTCTTATCGCCTTCATGGTTGTATAATTTATTATAATGAGATTTTCTCCGTTCACTTATGTGGGAGAAGTGACAGTAGCAGCCAATTTTACGGCAGCATCTTTATGACAGTTACAGCTACAGGTGTTGCGGTGCAGCTGGTACTCTGGGGCCCACTCACTGCTGACCCGCTCCATTATAAATGTCGGCCTGATTTTCGGCAAAAAAATGCGAGCAGTTAACTCATCCGATTATTTATGATACGTTGCAGGTGAAGACTCAATAGCGCCTTCGGTACACTTTAGAACAGTGATGTTCAGTGTGTTTTACAAAGTTTGAATACCTGTGAGAGCAGCATTTACCTGTATAACCAGTTTTTTAAAAGTTATATGATCTGCACCACTAGAATGCATTCAAGTTTCTGTGATGTTTATGCAAATCCAGTTATTTAATTTCCATTTTTGGTTCAAGAGATGATTATCTTCCTACGTGTATAGGATGGCCTGACAAACTCGCTAGTACAATGTCTTCCGTCCTCAACTGAGTTTTCATACTTTCAGTAGCTTTAAAAATTAATTTCTTTCGTAAATCTTGCTCGACATCCCAACTTAAGCTCTTTCTTTGTGAAAAATCTGAAAAGCAATCGGTGGATTTGTGTTATTGTATGTGCAGTAGATGTGTTGACATTTTCATCTTGGGCATACAGCCAAGCATTCATCGTCAAGCGAATAATTGCATTGATTCACTGTTGGTATCTAAAGTTTCTCTTGTTCTCGTATTCACTCCTTCCTATTCAACTGATGATTTTGTGTAAATTACTTGAACGTAAAATAGAGAGACTGACTGTCAATCAGTTCTATTTAACCCAACTTATTCAACCGGTATGTCTGCCGTATGCAAACCGGTACATCCATTTTCCAACCCAACGCGGGTGTATCCAACCAACCTCGACTCAGCAGGAACCTACCCAGCCAAGTCATATTATGCTATAGTCGGTCTGCTTCAAACACCCCAACCCATATGATATAAATTCCACCGGCTGTGTCAGAGATTAATGAAGCAAAGTTTTGCCTAATTGGGAGAACTGTGAGCAAAATGTGCGTCTTCAACTGTCATGGCAAAGAGAGCTTTATTTATTTCGTTGGGAAGAAATAGATGAAGGGAGACGAGCAGCTTCATATTTGGTGGAGTGTGGTTAAAATAGACTGTTAATTTTGTCCAAATCTGGCCGTGTTTTGTCAGCTAGAATTGGTTCGCATTTTCTAAAGACGATAAAGGCGGTGATATTGATGGGTGATATACTATGTCCTGCTTAGAATGAGGAATGTCCATTGACATATTAAGTGATCAACACTTGAAAATTTTTCGAAAGAACATCAATGTTACTTCATATTCCCAATTCGTTTAGCATAGATAAAAGCATAATATACAGACCAGCTTGCATGTTCAGCGACGTTCGTTTTAAACAATGTTACGCCCTATCTGAGAAACTGACATTCTTTTTTTCCTTATATGGTCAAGCACACAGCATTGCACCGTTGCATGTAAGCATTCAGCGCTCTATTCCAAAGACTTTGATATATCTTTGTTTAGTTTTATAATAGGCCTCTAGCATATGAAAGTTAGTTGCAATTTGCATTTCTAAACACGTTTCACTATCATTATTTATGCTGCAAGGTTATTTTGCTGCTGATATTGCATCCACAACCGTCGTAAATAAATAACATTCGTAGACGCTTAATTCTGATGTCAGAGAAGTAAGTTACTTATTTTATTTTTACGCTTTATTCTCGGAATTATCTAATTAATTTTGTGTAATGTTATTTCCATTTTTTAAAAATTAATTTCAAAAGTGAGGCGCATCAAGCAGTCGTGCACCAAATTTTAACCCTGCGCGAAATTGATTACTCAAAATTAACTCTTACATCGTTGTTGTTGTTGTTTTCAGCTTCTACCGTTTCCCAAAACATTCACAGATAAAAACGTCGGTGCGATGAATTTGCCATGTGAGACCGTGACAGATAAAAAATCAGGTTCATTTCAAAGAGCGAAGAGTAACTTGCTTGTCACGAACGACACATACCCACTAAGAACCTCAAATAGAAATAAAACAATTGTGCAACCTCTCAGTCATATTACATAGTCTTGTTGTAGTCGCAGCTTTATGCATTTAATCTACAGAAGACGCTCGTTTCTTGAACATTGTTTTGCCATGGCGGTCACGATACATACTATGCGATGTCGTATGAATACCTACTAATATTCAATCATGAAATTACAGTTGCTGTGAAATGTTTTCACTGGAGTGTAGGCTTCACTCCTCCAAAATGTACGTGGTTAATTGTAAAGCAATATCTGAACTTTATTTTGCAGGAAAAATATTACCAGTGTTGACCATTGCTCAAGCCTGCACTTTTGTACCGACAAGTTATGCATATGCACTTTTTGTACTTTGTAGATAGTCTCGATATTGAAAAGAGAAAAGGCAGACGGTCAAATTGTCTCATATAGAGGCCATTTGCACGTTTAGGTTCCTCACGTAAACTGAATCAGAAACCTGTCGGTCACATTTCACAAAATGCTATTTTTTATGAAAATTGGCATGTCGTCTAATATGCCTGTAATCAAACTCTTCCTATGTAGATTTACTGTGTTTTCCGTTGGCTGTGTGACACATTACTCATATCTGTGATCATTGTATGTGAAAATTAAGAACAATTAGTTCATTGTTCGGTATAACTACACTTGAAATACATTTCATCAAAATGTTTATTAAACGTTACTTTAGTGAAAATCACCATTTCTTCTAATAGTAGGTAATAGCCGTGATGGCAAGTGTGCGGTGCTCGGCCTCAATAAACACTTTCGAACCATTACAAAGCTGAGCGCCGAGGCTTATCTGGGGCTAGTAAAGTCATAAACATTTTTCGGTGAATGAAGGTCTTCCTCAGCAGACGAGGACTTGGTAGAAGCGCTTTGCAGGGGTACGCGAAAGTCATCTGGTTCCACCACGTTCGCAAACCGTCAAGTTTCATTCGCTGACCGGTGATAACATTGCTTGGTTTGGTTAGTTCCTGTTGAAAACGGTAATGTCAGGCTATACTGTTCTGCAGACTGCTTGTGCTAAATTCTGTAAGTTTATTCCGATTTATGAGGAAGACTACCTACTAAATTAATAAGAGTCGTTATCTAAAAGTATCGTTATATACCGTATGTCATGATATTTTTACTTCTAAGGAAAACAAGCAATGGGACAAAAATAAACATATGACTAGGTTTAGGATCAGAAAAATTATTTTTTTCAGAATTATTCATTTGACGTTCATCCCAAACGCTAAGAACGCTAATTTTGGACTAAAAGATGAAGATGAAAAAAAAAAAAAATTGTACCAAAGAATGCGTTTTCAGTATGTAGGATGGGTCAGAAGTGTCTGTAGGAGATATTTCTGTACATTACAAACTTATTTTCCGGGAGAAGTGCATAGTAAATTCATCAATTACGACGGTTTGATTTAATTACGAGTATTTACGTCTAATATTCATTTATTTTTTACGCCCTATATACATTTATTTCATTTTCGTTTTAAATAATTTGCAGCGGGGCCAAAATTAGTGCAAATTTATATTTCTTACGAAAATAGCAAAATGTCAAAAATATTTTTGGAAAATGATTTTATAATATTATTCGCTGAAAAAATTTGAATGGACTATTCAAGTAAAAATTACTTTGATAACAACAAAACAAGAAGCTTACGAAAGCACTTTCTAGCATTTTATTTTCTCACTACCCTTTTCTATTAGTTCAATGATATTTTATCAATTGAGGGCATCAACTTCTTCTTCTCTTTTGATGCCACCGATCTGATATTGAACCAGGGTGTAAAGTTATTTGACAGAATGCGCTGAAATTAGCAAAATTCATTTTGAGGAAATCTGGTACTAGAAAAGGTACGTTAACTTTGTAAAAGAGGAATCCTACCCAAACAGAACTCCACCGCACTCTTGCTGCCGTCGCAGGGCAACCGAGCACTTCAGCCTTCAGCGAGCCATCCTCACCTCCATCTTTCTCGTAAAAAAAAGGTGGTTGGAACGTCGTAGGTCCAATGTTCGGTAATCTTTTTTAATATATTTTGATAACTAGGAAAGTCTTTAGACCTTGAATTAATTAAAAAAGGGAACAAACTACCGGTGACCTCTGACTCCGCGTTCGTTTTGAAATTTAAGTGACTCCGATACTCTCAAAAATTTTCCAACTGGTGTAGTGAAGATTTATGATAAAGATATTTTAATTTTCTTCCATTTTCTGCTTATTGTTACTTTTTGCCTTCGGTTTATAACTTTTATGTTTCCGTTGCTCAATCTTACTTTCGTGAACAATGGCTCTTGCACATCGTACGATGATCACGTGTAATTCTATTCGAAATCCCCTCAGGGGGCATAGAATGGGTCATAGGGTTGGTTAGTTAGGTTCACCCATCCCATCCTATATTATGTGGAGCAGCGCCCCAGGGAGGGGGAGGCCTTTGTGTAGGTTACCTTAGCAATTAGCTAGGCCTTCGGGATGTCTGTCTTCCGTGCCCACTTTGCTTCCTTCCTGATTTCATACTCTTACTGACTTTACTTTCATCTGCTCTTCCTCTTCTTTCCTGACTTGCTGTTCCCACGCGCGTTGGTCCACCTTCGTGCATGGCTTCCACATTTCCGTCGCCATATTGCATGTACATTTCTTTCCTTCTCTTGAATCGCCACAGTTTTGTCTAGAGAGGCTTACACAACAAATATAATAGTTATAATCTTTTCGAAATTTTCAGGGTAGGATTCTTCATATTGAGTAGCTTCACAGTTTCAACTTTCTCAACTGCCGTTAACAGCTGTCCTCTAGTCATTCTTCTAAATTTTGAATATTTGCAAGTACTTTTGGTTCACCTGAATATGATTTAAATCTAACACAAAATAACCTTATATTAATTTTAGACATTCCTTCGATTATGCTCAACTAAAGTAAGTTTTCATAAATGATTCATCAATTCGCTATTCAATTTCTATTCAAAACAGGTTTGCAATATAGGAAATTACCTCCTTCCAACACTTCCAAACAGCACTGTATTTTTGGTGCTGATAGGTTTATTCTCTAGCCTGAAACATTAAATGTAATTCTATCCTGCTTGCATGAACATACTTTACTTTTATAAGAAGTTGACCGTTCTTAAAATAATACTATTTGATAGTCGACCCGTAACTCATTTATGACCGCCTGTATAGAACTGATAGTGCTTGGCAGAATACCCCCATAGGGCCCTGCTGGCACTGCAACAGACGTAAGAAGTCAGGCGGCCTCCGCCTTGTCTACCAGTAATCCCCAGAAAAGCAAACTGTGTTCGTAAGCTTCAGTAAAGACGGAGATTATGTCGCAATGGTTGCAATGTAGACGTTATGGGCGCCATACATTTAAAGGATTTAGTTGGTAGCTGTTTTGTGCTGGCAAATCCTTGCTCTGTTCATAGAGAGGTCGAGCTATGTCTTTGTGCTGGCTCTGATGTTTCGCTAAATGCAGTCTGGCTTAGTATGGCGGGCGACGCCAGCCCACTAGCGCCTTACTCTTCATTGTATATTTCAATTAAGTTTTCAGCATGAAAACTATTAAATGTGGCCACAGAGTTTATGCATCAGCTACAACTTAATTTTGGGACGTGTAATAGTGGTGCTTGGTTTTCTATGAAATGTACCCTCCATTAGTATAAAGTTTATTATGAAATATGGATAAGAGTATTGCATGTGGTACCCACTACATAGAGTAGTACGCGTCTTACTATTAAATAAAACGCACATCGACTACTGCATGAAGGTGCACTGGAAAACTGTTATCTGCATGAGACCTACTGTATTATTAATCTCCATCAAAATGAAACTTTGTCAGCAATGCTCTTCAAACTATCGCATACCACTGAAAAACGGAAGAGTCATATGGACTTGAACATCTGCAATGCGCATAGAAACGTCAACTTCATTTCTTGTTGCAATTTCCAATGCTAAGTCTAGATTAAATTGTAACTCTTTTGACTATTCCACACTACTATTGCCACGTGATACGAACAGGTACCTACAACTGCTTTCAGTAATTAAATAATGAGTCTATGTTAATTAAATTGAGCAACACGTTGCTGCATCCGCATTGAAATGAAAAGTCGTTTATATCTGAACAACTTACTCGAATACAAGTTCCTGTTGAGGAGCAAGGATGAAGTTCAGCGCTGCATTAATTCTCAGCCCAAACTCCTTAATGCAGACACAGAAGACCGTGACTGTCGTAAGCAGGTTAGCGGTCTGGCGTAATTCCTGATGTACGGCCAGCATCAGGGAACCCTATTATAGGTGCCATCACTAGCTATTTAAAATTTATTTGGGAATGCAGCTGATATACATAGTGTAACTGGGCGTCGCTAGTAGATAATTGACTATCCTATGCCGAAGGAGGTGCTCTTAAATGCCAGTTCTCGGTCTTACTGGTTCTATGATACCTTCACTGAATTCAGTTTTTATTTTATATCTCAGTTATGGCGTATCTGCACGTCTTTTATTACATTATTTCGTAATTCTTTTTGACACCGACAAACGCGATCAAATAAAAAAACTCAATCATAGTTGCCTTTCCAACAATGATACACTCTCTGTTTCCACATAAGCTGCACCTTGCGTAATATTATACGCATTTGTATGGAGGCCACTCCGTAAAAATGTGAAATTATTTACAGGCAATGACTGTGATTGCCTGCTATTGCAGAAAGTTATAAAAACACACAAGGGTTATTCTGATTTTTGCCCTGTAGTCGACTTCAATCGAAACATTGAACTTCAAAATAATGTACATTAGTTACGTAATTAATTGTTTTGTGGTGGACATTGCTCCCCATCTCGCTGATAACTCAAATCCCCATAAGTTTTCAAAACCCCATCATAAATCCTCAAGTACATACAATTCCAACAATATATTTGCATTTGTTAAATGTGAGGCTCTTTGTTCACTAGTCATGTATACTTTTTAGAGTATTACATATATAGTTTTAAAACAAAATTTTGCTGTGAAATTACTAAAGATTTCAAGGTTTTCGCCAAACTGAAGCATAAATGCCTAGCAAGTTACCATCAATAATTATTAACGCATGCGTGGCTTACCAGAAATCGCACCCACCTCCCTAATCAGAGGTCTCCTATAGTCTCCCAGACCACCGCACACACTAACAGGTCACCATATTAATTCAGTAAGCGTGTTCAGCGATAGGTGCGGCTGCGGTGACGATCATGCAGGCGCTATAGCGCATATAGCAGCTTCTGAAGAGATGGTTGAGATAGCGCCGCTGCTGCGCTACAAAGCTCTCTATTGAGTGCAGATCTTCTTTGTCTCCTATCTTAACAGAGAAGCT
>LQNS02277275.1:17185580-17222683 GCA_001587735.2 Parhyale hawaiensis | reverse complement strand
AAAAATGGTGAGTACTTAGGTGTTTATCTGTTTCTCTCACATTTGAAGAATCTGTATTTTGCATTATTTGACGGCAGTAGTTTGCCTGTTAAAAAGATTGCAATTTATTGTTCGGTAGTTGTTGGAAGAGTAGTTATTCAAATGGTCATTACTTGGCGAAGGTATGCACGAAGTTCATACACGCGTGCTAGCATAAAGTGTAGAGATACCAGTAATGTCTTGCGATTCTCGCTATACAGGAAGTCGGTCTTATCTCTCTCGATCTAAGACAACTCAAGGGGCTACTATTATGAACATTGAAGCATTTGAATGGCCTTAGCGCTGTACGTATAACTGGACTTTTTGCCACAATGAACACATACTTCGTAACAACGGCCAAAACTCAAACATAAAGAACAAAAAATTACTCTAAGCCAGCAGTTTTTCCCGTACCTCATAACGAACATTTAGAAAAGGTTTCTCTGTGAAGCTAGCGGTACCGAGACAGTCAACGCGTTCGAAAACTGTTTTGACAATCACTGGGAGCTGCACCCTTGACAGCTATGAGCTCCTCCTCCACAACTCCTCAACTCTTAACGGTCACATCCTTAGAGGCCACCAAAGTCCACTTTCTTTTATGCCTCAACCAACTTAGATGTTGAAATTATTCTATCATAATGGCAACAGTTCATCGAGAGCCGGAGCGTAAATACCGGCTGCTCTCATGAATGGGGGCTATTGGTCCTTCTACTGCCATCTATCTACAGTAATCCATGTTAAAGCTACTACTGACTATGTATTTAAACCTCATATATAACTGCTAGTTGCTAAACCTCGGAATGAACCTATAATTCACCTCCTATGAGATGAAAAATCAATCTCCCACGTAGATATTGAATTAAAAATAATTGTACTGAAAGAATCAAGTTCTTTCTGAAAAATTGTGTAAATATATACTTCTTTTACGATAGTTGACAGAGGTAAAGAGCATCGCTGATGTACTTCATGACCCCTGCTGGCTGCAGGTATTGCATGGATTTTCCCCTGTTCTCAATGTGAGTCGTCGGGCACTCTTTCTCTGCGCTGGATGCCTTTGTTGTGGCATTAGAAACTTTATCCCTGAAGCGTGTAATGCCATTTGGATTCATTTCTTCAGTTTGGCATAAAGATGTCTGTGAGTGTCAGACACAATGGAATAAACTCTGCAGGCATCGCGACCCTTCTCTCGAAATTATCGTTTTGGGGCGGGCCAAGGGCCGATAAAGTCTTTGTGCACGCGGAGGCACAAGAACCTTGGCCAGACAGGAGGGTGCCGATCCTGCCTGCCTAATGTGTTCCCGAGTTCAAGTTTTGACTGGGAGCATCTAGGTATAGTTGTCTGGATTGTTGTTTGCGTTTTCGACCAGTGCTGCATCGAAGAGCTTATCGAATTACATATGTGAAGTTGACACATTTAATAGGTCAACGTGTGGACGGTGACAGTTGGTTTATATAATTTTGAAACGTTAATATATACCTAAGAGATCAAGTTTTGGTGAAAAATAACCTCACAGAAATGCCTGGACTGAATCAACTGGAATTTCTGAAGAAGAATCAGCATTTGCAATAGCCCAGTTATATTAAGTAAGCGCATGATTTTTAAAACTTATGGGTGTGAATTAACCCTAGATGTGCCGCAGTATAGCTTAACTATAATTTTTTCCATCCCAAGGGGCACATCTTAGGTTATACTAGTGAGCATATTTTTATGACACATGCGTGTATCAGAGTTAGTCTTATATCAACCCGTAGGAGAGTGCTCATGTGTTTTTGTTATGAAAAGTATCTACCTATGTACGTGCAGAGAAGTATTTATACTGAAGCTTATCTGTTTTCAGTGTAGCTACTGATTCATTACTGTTGGGACAAACTGTAGAAATTTACCCTTGTCTAGATCTTATTGCAGGGACTCGGGGTCCTTCCATATATTAAAGAAACATCATTCCAGGCTTGAGTTTTTCCTGGTTGTGTGGCAAAATATTGTGCTACTCTTGCTTTTCGTTATTTAAGTCATTGAGAGTCGCGTAGAGTACGAAGAATCATTTAGACTTCTAGTTATAGGCCTCTGAAATCTCTCATTTACCTATATATATATATATTTTTTTTTTTTGTTTATTGCACTCGATGATTCTGTGTTCTTGTACTCGTTCTGAAGATCATTATTATTTCCTTTTTTTCCCCAATTTTTGCTCTATTTGCGGCGTAAATAATTTTTGTAACCGTAGTGCTTGTCAGTATATCACAATTTGCTTCGAATCTGTTGATACTATGAATTTTATATCTACTAACTTCTTAGTTTTGAATCTAACAGTAAGTGATTATGAAGAAGTACATAGTAAAATGCTCAGTAAAGTAGAGGAACTATCAAGCGATATTAGACAGCATTGCATATTAGTGTGTAGTTTATTTGCGGCTGCCAAATTTTTGCTGTTGCAATATCTTCTATGGTGCTTACACCCACTGTTTACAGATTTGATGTTAGACTCTTAAATTCTGGACAGAGATAGTTGTTTACATATGTTCCTACAGTGTAGTTGTTTTCATCAAATCGTATCAGGTGCCCTCAGTTCGATAATTTTCGTACAAGTCTCAATTTTAATCAGCTTGTCGTATAAATGGTTAGTTCAAAATGATGAAAAGTGCTATACCATTTTCTACAAAAGTGATCTTAGGACCAAGCAATATAAATCCTTAGAAAAGCTCTAGCGTTGTTTTTTACCTTCAACTCATATCTTCACAAAAATAAATTGTGGCTTTTCAAAATCAACACATATCTTGAGGAAAGATAAAGCGGTTTTTCAGTATCATCACATGTCTTTAAAAAGACACAGCGATGTCTTAAAAACTTCTAGCAAGGCAACGGTTGACCACAAAAGCTGCGCACCAGATGAGCCAACGATGAGATGATAAGCATCAATGGACGGGGCCGGCGACCGCGGGTGTCAATGGCTGTCTAAAGGTACTCTCTTCGCTCCATAAAATGTGCCAATACGATATGGGACTTCTCTTCGTTAGGGCTAGGTTACTTGTACCACGAAACTCAATTTGGCGTTGTGGTATTTTGCTGTGAGTAGAAAAATAAGTCAGGTCTAGTCTAACGGGCGACTTATTCTAAGCTCGAGAACACGCATACTGTAAGAAGGATATTGTATCTTGAGACAGTCTTTGGCTCTACTCGAAAGTCCCACACCACAAAATTTTCTACGCTAAGAAAGAGAGGTGATTCAACTTCTTGGTTTTAGAGTTTCTTTGTATTGTCTTAAGTACTGGCTCCCATTGCTTAGTAAATACAGCATAGCTCGTTGTTTTGATGAATATTTCAAAGCTCTATGAGTAAAAGTTGCCCTCATGAGCAGTACTGAGCACGTGATGGTAAAACATGTCGATCGTGATTACTGTCCCGCAATCAAAAACTAAGCGTTCCGTGATCACGAAATATTGTTAAAATTGCAATTCAAAATTCGCTATTCAGCGATCGGCACTCGCTAGCAAAGTTTTTATTCGAAAAATGAGCGATTAAACCATTTTTAGGTAATGCTTATTTCGTCTCAGTTCCTCGGGATACCACCCACCAGAGGCAAACTATCGATTGGACAAAAGAGAGAAGACGTTGAAATATCGAAATAGCGGCTATAATTAACTTTAGCTCGTATATTTGCCGTTACCCTACACGATATCTTATTCTACTTCTTCGTCGGCTGTGTTTTACATTCCATAATGTCATCCGTCACACTTACCGGTAGGTACCAAAATGCGACCTAGCGGATCTGCCCACCAATATATGAGGTAGGGGTTGTGATTGCAATTTGGCCTTCGCATAATCATTTTTTTAGTTCATGATCTAAAATCTTATCAGTATTGTCCGAATCGTTCGGTATTTTATTCAATGGTTGGCAGTAAACTTTTGTTAATTGTTACGGACAGCTATTTTGGTCCTACTTTTTATTTTTAGTTGATCTCGTAGTGGTTCCGTACTAAATTAGTCGGTCAGCACTCCGTTGCATCCAGACGTGAGTTACGCTGGAAAGGCGGTAGAAATGATAAATTTGCTTTCCAGTGATAAAATTTGCATCGCCTAATTTAAATTGATGCAAATTCCACGATCTTTTTGATTTTTTGTCCACAATCGTGGAATCGCGAGCTATAGCTTCGAACCGCGCAACACTTCTCATGAGCGACTCCACATAAAAATTCTTTGCAGCAACCGTTAACTTACCGTACACAGCTAAGCGTATGTAAAATTCGTTCATATGGGAATTACTATGGTACTGTGCCACGTTATCGCATAAACTGTTGTGTACGTAATTAGATAATTTCCTACTCGTTAATTTTAATATAATGCTGCAAAGAGTCCAACCAATATTTCGGCGATGGACGTGCGTGGGGCGAAACTTTTACAGGTTCAGATGGTAGCCGAGCACGATGAGTTTTGCACCTCCGATCACTGATGATCTGTATTCATGCTTATTGCAAAAGTAAATGCACCATAAAGTACTTTTAATGGCAATAGTTTCTAATCGCTCGTGTATTCTTGAAATTTGTGGCTAATTACTTGGCTGTAGTGCACAGATCCAAAGCAGCATGTATTTTGTAATACCCTACCCTATGCACTCATTTACAGAGACAAATAGAGGACAGTTGATAACTCATTATATTCAAATTTATATTATTTTCTTCTTATACGGTGAGTTTCCCTTCACTTTGTGAGGCTGAAAGTTGATTGAAAAAAATCTAACCATCGAAGAAGCGAAATTTTCCGTCAGCCCCACACGCCAATCTATGTTGAATCTTGAAATTTTGCTGTGCTGCTATTAAAAAAATTCTACCTGGTGCTCTGTGTTATGTTTCCGGCCTTTTCCCATGGGCCGTTCACAGAATCGCCATGCCATGTCTTGCAGTCTGTTCATCGTTAATAACTCCGATCCTTGTCTAGCTTTTGTCGTACTTTATCCCTACACGGTGCGGCTTCCAAACGAAAATATATACTTGTATGTTGTATCTTTATGGCTTGTAGTGACGATTCGCTTGATACACATGGTAAATGGCAGAGATAGCGCCATAGTTATTGATGATCCTTGGTCGATTGCAGCCGTACTTTTTTCTCTGGAACCAGTTAGCCTATATATATCTCCAGCACGAATTAGTGCAATTGAGTTCCCCATGTAGAGGATGCGGTCAAGGTGACTTTACCTTTACTTTGCTGCTGCAAAGAGTGGTAGCAACTTTTGATATAATTAAAAAAGTTGTGATCAATAAGAGAGATAGCCAGTGTATCTGAAATATAAAGCAAAGTTACTTAATTTATATTATTTCACTTTAATTTATATTATTTCACTTTAATTTATATTATTTCACTTTAATTTATATTACTTCATTTTAATCAACATTATTCACGTTAATGTATATTATTTCCCTTCAATTTATATTATGTCATTTTTGGACAGATAATTAAGAATTGGAAATCTCTGTTAATAATTCTTCTACCTTTAATTCAAAACTTCTCGTGGCTATACTCAATTTCTTCACAATACAATGTTGCTACTGTTATTTTTCCTTTATTCAGATATGATTAGTGAAATAACTGACCCGTTTAAAAGATCACCGTGTAGAAAATCAATAATTTTTTAGGCAGTGAAAACGATTTTGGGTATCGTTTTGGAGATTCACTCGCACCTAACCATTTGTCTCCTGGGTTTTCGTAGCCGTAAAACATCCCTTTTTCATGACTAGTTGCGATTCGGTTCAAAAATTAATTAATTAATAAATCAGATAAGCAAAATGAAGCACACTTTCAGTAAAGCGACTGGTTTTGAAATTCTTGCAGTTAATATTATACTGCTCTAACTACATTTTATAGTTCCTTTACTTCTTAAAATTACTTTTCTGTATTGAGGAACAGTTCTGTAGGATATTAGGACTTCTGGTGCAAGTTGCTCGACTAATCCACGGATGTTTGTCAACCGAGGCATTCAATCATTCATGTCTGATTGACGATTGAGATCTTTGTTTCTTTTAAAGGTGACAATCTCCTGAACAAAACTTTTCATCTTTGTACAATTGCGATTTCTTAGATACCTTTGCCGGAGGCCTTTATTTTCGATACATTGCAAAAACAGAATGACCCAGTTTCAAGTTAAACGATAAGATAACGCTTCATCCTTTCCATGTAATCTTTTCCATCAAAGTTGTTAATTTTACAGAGCAATAATATAAACTAAAAACAAAAATCTGCAAAATAAAAGAGTGTGGAACACGGTTAGGTGTGTACATATGTATGATACTAAGGAGGATCCATCGTGCGGCGAAAAGATGATTAAACATTAAGGAAAATTTCTCTGTTGTTATGAAGCAACGAAATATCTGCAATTTCGTTACAAAAAACTTTGCTGATCCTGAAAAGGCTAGTTGTTCAAATTCTGTCCCTAAATCATCGCTACTCTGTCGTGGGTCGACGTTTGCTCAATTTTTGTAATATCTAGCACTTAGTTTAAGTACATTAGTGGCCAAAAAATAGTTCCAGCGGTCCGTTTGAATAGCTTGACTGCTAACCAAATGTTAGCAGGACATTCCTGCGGTAACGCCCAACACGGTAAGCTTTTATGTCCATACCTGCCTGCCGACGGGGCGCTAGGAGCCAACTCTTTATCGGAAGGGTGAGAAAAGCTCCTGACGATCTCCAGTGAAAGAGAAGGAGCCACAAAAATTTCAAGACGGTTATATGGTCATTAGAAGGATAATGAGATGGCTGCGGTTAACAACGTTGTTGGAAGAGCATCAGCGTAGTTAAACTACAGTCTTGTGGGTAGTACGCTTAAGTATACAATGGAAATATTTGCTCGAATTAGCAGGATGTACCGCTACTAGTGCAAAATTATTGCTGTCACGTGATGGTAAGTGTATAAATTTCTGTTGAAGCACTTTACAGGAGTAAAATTTTTATGTGTCTTAAAAGGTGACGCAGAAAAAAAGTTTCAAAGATTTAAATCAGTGCAATGCACATGCAATGCTTTAGTAGAGTTGATAACGGCCGTTGCATGGGCCCTCAGTTAGAAGCATTATTGGAGAGTCACTCGAGCATCTATTGCGTCTGACGGCCGTTTTGAAAGGACAAATTGCTATAAAGTGGAACTAATATTTCTCTTCCAGGAAAGAGACCATTGTCGATGAGCTGACTTCCGCACTGTTAGCTCCGTTATTCCGAGAGGAGGGTGAGAGTGGAAAGCAGAGTTACTGATAGAAAATAACTACTGAATTTTTCAAAACTGTCCCAGAACACGTTCATTATACTGTGTCGTAATATCACTAAACTCTATCGCCATCGTTTTCTGCAGAAAGAGAGAAAACACATCATGGAAAGCTTCCGGGCTTGACAAGCCCCACCCCCAAGCGTACCCCGAGGCAACGCCTTCTGGAAATGCGTGGGCAGGTGGCAGCAGATCAGCTGCCGGGCTTCTCGTGAATTCATCGATTGGCAGCTCTGCATTGCAGAGGTCGCTGCCATCGTGACTCACTTCATTGAGTTTGACGATCCATTCTCCGAAACTATGGACCCTCAGCGGGATACAGTGGCTGAGCAGGGTAAATACGTGACAACTACTGGAATGCGTAGCAGCGGTGCTACTGCATAGGTTCGGTTACAGCCCACCTACCCAGCGGTTATCAATTTGTTTACCGAAAAATCCTAACTCGTAGAGAAAATAGTTTCCTTTTGGAGCATTATTCTCGGTAACGTCCTAATATATGGAGCACCCGACGCTATGGGGCTCACACTATTAACATCATGAATTAATCTCTATTTCTAGTGAGAGTATCACTATTAATCATATGTACAAAAAATGGACTGTGTGCTATGTTCAATAACGAATATTTAGAGCATTACTGAACGCATTTCTGATGATGATGATCGTCATCGTTAAATGGGTATATACTAACTGATGCTGAATCTGCTTATGTCTTCAACAGTTATTTTACCTCTATTGCAACGTCTCTTGTACAAGACATTCCCTTACAATTTGCGAATTTTTCCAGTAATACTAATTATTTTCTTGCGATAAACGTTGTAACCGTGATGAAATCCAACCTTTTCTTTTCATGAAAGTTATTAAATTGTATAGTTTATTCACTTTGTTAGGTCTTCAACTCGTGTTTTGTGACTGGTATTAACCTCGATGTTTGAAAGCATATTCGTGTTATACCAATATTCAAATCAAGCGATCCTAATGATGTAGCAAATTTTAGACCAATATCAACGGTGTCAACGTTGAATAAAATATTTGACAAATTAATTCATTTTAGATTAACTGAGTTTCTAGCTACTCATAATGTAATTTCAAATCCCACATTGAAGAGTTAGGTCGAAAGCTCAGCAGAGTTCATGGTATCATCAACGCAGTGTCTAATTATGTCGATTGTGATTCGTTAAAATAAATTTTATTATACACTAGCTTATTAATTGTTAATTCAAAATATCATCATCTGGGGTGCAGCCCCTGTTACATTCGTAATTTAGAAATTGTAGAAAATAAAATACTAAGGCGCATACTTCGTGTTAAACGTGACAGAATAACATCGTAATAATATGTACCGTAAATTACAAATGTTTCAATTTCATGATGTGTATAACTATTCGTTGCTTGCATTTTTCTGTTCACTCATACATAACCATCGTCTTATCTTTTAATAATATTACGGCTCACTCATACCCAACAACACTGCGAAATGAGACGCTCCATTCTCAATCTTCCAAATGTGCGTGTTGATGTAGAGAAACGGTCAACTATTTTCGAAACGGCGTCTGTTGTTAATAGAATACCAACGTAATTATTAGATCCACTATCTAGTAACACTTTCAAAAAGCGGTATAAGAATTACGTCATGCAATTGTACTAGTATAATTACTACTTGTTGCTCAAAAAGTTTCACAACTTTTCTATGGGTTATGCAGATATCATACTGTATGTGTATTGGAAGTCTTCAGTATTGTAATGTATATCTGTGTGAAATAAACCTATCAAACCAATCGTTCCATCTGCTGAGCAGAGCTTGGCGTAACTCGCCTGATGGATCCTCATTATAGTCCTTTCTTGTTTACATAGAAAGCTCAACAACAAAGGCTGGAACGCCACTCTTTTCGTCGTTGTTTGCCGATCCAGGTAGCATCTGAGCACGCTGCTCAGAAACGAAACAACGAAATTGGTTGGTGGCAAAGTGGTGACACCATTCGCCTAGATGACCTACATACGGGAGTTTATTCCTCAATGTTGCTGCGTTTATTGTTTATATCATTGCATGTTAAGTGATTTCTTTCGCTGCTCTTGCACGTTAGTTTTAATGCTCTTCTGAGAAAAGCTTTTTACTGGCCATAAGAACCTTATTAGTGTACTAGTGGCCCGAGCCGTCATTATATATGACGGCAGAAATCCCCGTTGTCTCCTGTGCTTTTTACTGACATTTCATTTGCATAACTATGTTTTTACTTCTCAGAGGGCATCTCAAATAAAAATTCAGCATTCTGCAAGTGAAAATTTGTTTTATATTATATTACGCAGCCGTGTGCCATTTCCGGAAGCACCTTTGAAGTTTGAACATGGCCAAACACGGCCATGCAGGCGAGCTCAGGTCCCTCAGCTGGAATTGCAGAGTGCGACCTCCGAATCCAAGATACCGTCTTCGGTACTGGAGTTACTTCCTAACTTGTTTCCATAGAGCGTGACAGGAAAGATATAAATATATTTATAAATAAATAAAAACATGACGTAAATTATAATATAATACAATACTGATTAGCTTGAAAATTTCATCCTTCAGGAGGCAGAACGTGGGCTATATAGGGCTCGTCCAACCTGTGTAATGGAGAACCGTGCCTGCACAGGACCCCAAACGGTTACCTCAATATTGCCAAAATCTTCGGGATATCTTTCATTCTTGTCCACTGTGCTTCCTTCTATTCTCATAGTTCTACTAATGATTTTTTGTTTGTTCTTCTTCTTTTCTTCCCGACTTGCTGTAGCTACCCAATAGAAAAATTTAGTGTGGCAACACCCCGTTCACGGGTTCCATGTCTTTCTGGACATATTATATTACCCGTCTTTCCTCCTCATTTTAGATCGCAAATATGCTTTGGCCGTGAAGAGCCTTAAACTTGAGAATGTAAAATAGCAAAAATTGTTCGACTAACTACTGCAAATGCTTAATTTCGAAATATTTAAAGAAATAAACAACGTTTTTGTTTTGAGCACAAGAAAAAAAATGACGCCGCCTACCGATTGTACTTGCAGCGAAACAGTAATTGCTTTGGCACACCTAGGTATTAAATTGTACAGTAGTATACAGAGGGCCGATGTACACGGACATTCAAAATAGAAAATCAGAAAAATTACTTATCCGACTGCGTTGCCGTGACGTCGCTTCAGCTTAACATTATAAGGACCAGCTGAGACTGCGGCTTATCGTAAGTATGGCAGTCCTTGATAATTTAGCTCCGTATGACATGTGTAAGAGAATTATCATGGCTTTTATAAAGGGTGCTGGGTCTCATGGGATGAATATTCTCAGTTTTCGAGCCTCAGAAGTATTAAGAAGTATTAAGGAAAATAATAATAATCATTGCTGTTTGTTGTCGGGTAAACCGTTCTCTGGCGGCTTGCATTTGAGACGGATTTGTTTATGTTGTAACGCGCGACAACTGAAGTTATGATCGAGGCAACATGTACCCTACCAAAAGTTTTGGCTGGCTCAGAAGGTGCTGCACGGTTTTAGTTTCTCTGATAGTCGAGGCTGCCGTAAAGGTATTACGATTGGTAGTTGGGAGGCTACTAAGATAACGATATATAATTAATGTGCAACTTCTTCAGTCCGTGTGCATCGGTCTTAAGAAAGTGGAGGACCTGGTGACGGAGTAACCACGCTTGAAAACGAGGCGGGAAAGAAGAGGAATCTAGACTAAAAACCAGTTTGTAGAACTGGGACAAAGAAAGGAAGCAAATGGGCACGGAAGAAAATAATTCCCGAAGATCGTCCTATTAGGAAACTAGAGCACTCTGAGAGTGCATGCCTCCGCCAAGCGAGGCAACGGTAGCAAAAAATTCAAATTGGCTCTGAAACTATGATTTTCTTTGTATCAACTCCAAAATCTGATCATTTGTTCCTACTGATAGTAATAACAGCTTGTGCAATTTCTTGAAGATCCGCTCATAACTTTTTGAGTTATGCTGCTAACAAACGTTATGACAAACATGAGTCAATCATACAAACGAACGAGCCGATCTGCATCAAAATTTAATCATTCATGTCTTTTAACACTCATAAAGATACATTCAATATTTTTTAAGTTATTGTGCTAACATGTATAAGATTAAAAACAGTGGCAAACGAACGACCAAACGGAACATCACAAAAATGTGGTCATTTACTCTTTGTGATATACCTAACAACTCATATAAATTTCATAAAAATCCGCCCGTAACCTTTTTGAGTTATGGCATTCAGAAAAATGAGGCAAACAAACAAACGTATGGACGGATCTTCACCAAAAGTTAATCAATTGTTCCTCCTAACATACTTAACAATCCCTGCAATTTTCGTCAAAATTCATCCATAACTTTTTGAGTTATCTTGGTGACGGTCAGACAAAGAGATAGACAAACAGACACACAGAGACAGACAGACACACCCGACGAAAACATAACCTCCTTGGCGGAGGTAAAAATATCAATTGTGTTATCTTGCGATCTATAGACTCTCCGTAGCCTAGATGGGCAAACCTAATCGTACACTCTATGGCTGCTGCACTGCTGCTTATGCTACAGGTAGTTAATAAAGCTAATTGTAGAAATATTAGCAATGTAGATGACACTTCTGGTGAACCTCTCTGTTCATATAGTTATGACTGCGGAAGTCATTATATCCATGCATATTATTCCCATGCTAGTGGCCCGAGGAGTCATTATAAATGACAGCAGTAACTTAGTATTTCAGAAAAGACCCGTTGTCTCCTGTGCCGGACTTCTCAAATGAATATTCAGCATTGTGCGTGAAAAGCTGGACATAGGTATATTATGTGGTGCAGTCATGAGTCAAATGGCTTTTCTCAGAGCACGGCGTGACACCGGGTAACACAGTGAGGAGAACACCGGCGTCTGATTGCAATACGCCCCCATGGACTTCCTCTAGAAGAATTTCTTCCTCCGGCGCGACGTCTGACGGTAACACGCACCTGATGTTCCCCTGGAAGAACTTCTTCCTCCGTCGTCTGTTTGCAATGCGCCCACGATGTTCCCCTGAAAGAATTTCTTCCTCCAGCGTCTGATTTCAGTACGCCCCTGAAGATCCCTGGAAGAATTTCTTCCTCCAGCGTCTGATGGAAACACGCCCCTGATGTTTCCCTGAAGGAATTTTTTCCTATCTTATACCCATAGAGCGTCGCAGGAAAAATTTAAATATATTTTAAACTAACTAAATGAATAAAAACACGACATGAATTATTATATAGTACTGATACGTTTCATTGCCTCAATACCTGTTACAACAACTGTAATACAGTAATATTGTTACCTAGAATAGAAATGAAGTGTTTTTGCTAGCTTACAAGCATATTAAAAAATACTTTTGCAGTATAGAAAAGCAATTGCCCGTATTTTTACAGTTGGAATTTTGTAAATTTTTTTCCATTAATGAGCTCCACAGTTTTATAGTTTAGGTATAGTACTTTTATGATACGTGTATACTGCGGTGCAGGCATGCTTCTATTACGGCTATCTTAAGCCTTTGATGACGAGCTGCAGCAGCGACGCAGCGTTATCTCAGTAACATCAAGCGGTGCATTAAGATTAACTTCATTACTAAAATAGCAATGAAGCACCTTAGTTTTTACCGGGTTGTGCTTAACTGCGCAAAGCAGCGTGCATAGAGATGCAGCGGTGGTGGTGATGCAATCGCGCTTAGGGGTGGTGAATAGTACCTGGATGAAGTGACACACATGGTTCGTTTGTGGATCAGCAATCTTTTATATATGAAATAGTAAAAGAAATATTGGATAATTTTAATTTTTCATTGCGTGTATCTTCCCAAGTGACCACTCAGTGGCGGGCAGAGGTCTGGTGATGCTTGGGGCCAAGCCCTTCATTATAATTATATGCCCAATATCTTAATAAGTACGGCCAACATATAAATTCTAAACTATGAAAATTTTTTGAACATGGTAACACATATGAATCATAAAATAGTTGCTTTAACTTAAATCAGTGGTTCCCAAACTTTTTTGGGTTAGCGCCCCCTTGGCGGCCAGGTACAATCCTAACGCCCCCCGCCCGTTGCGCCAATTGCAATAAACAATCGAACACGCACTTTTTGGTATGAATCGAATCGGAATGAAGGTTAAACCGAAGTGTAAGTCATGNCTTATGAGCTGGGGGATACGCTGTCGTACAGGAATGCTTGTTTATGTGCTGAGGAGAAGGCTCGGTCGCCGTATAGAAAACTGGAGCTTTCAGGACCGCTGAGCATGGGACATCGTGAACAGCGGCCTTAAGCCTTTGATGACGAGCTGCAGCAGCGACGCAGCGTTATCTGAGTAACATCAAGCGGTGCATTACGATTAACTTCATTGCTAAAATAGCAATGAAGCTCCTTAGTTTTTACCGGGTTGTGCTTAACTGCGCAAAGCAGCGTGCATCGAGATGCAGCGGTGGTGGTTATGCAATCGCGCGTAGGGGTGGTGAATAGTACCTGGATGAAGTGACACACATGGTTCGTTAGTGGATCAGTAATGTTTTAGATATGAAATAGTAAAAAAAATATTGGATACTTCTAATTTTTCATTGCGTGTATCTTCCCAAGAGGCCACTCAGTGGCGGGCAGAGGTCTGGTGATGCTTGGGGCCAAGCCCTGTATTATAATTATATGCCCAATATCTTAATGAGTTCGGCCAACATCTAAATTGTAAACTATGAAAATTTTTTGAACATGGTAACGCAAATGAATCATAAAATAGTTGCTTTAACTTAAATAGAATTTGCACAAAGTGGAGATGCCCTCCTCCATGTAGGTGCTATAGGCCATCTTTCCCTCGGCTTCCTCTCAATCGTCCCTTTAACGGTTCTGTGTTGGAATGACCGTAAACTACTCAATCGCAACAATTTTGAATTCCAGCCTTCTCTACTTTATTCTTTTCTTATCATTTAACGTCTGTTTATTGCCTCAGTAGACGAGGTTGGCAAAATAGTTAAAAAGTTATAAATGGATCTTCATGAAATTTGCAGGGTATGTTAGGCATGCTACATTTGCAAATGATCAAATTTTTTGTGATGATCTGTTAGTCCGTTTGTCTCTTTGTCTTTGTTTTTTGTTCGTAATATAACCTGAAAATGCAAAAACGGATCTTCATAAAAGTTACTGAAATTGTTATAAGTGTTTTAAGGCATAAAAAACAAAAATTTGGTAATGAAATGTTTGTTCGCTTGTGTGTTTGATTATGTTGCGTTGGCCAAAGAAGTTGGTTCATTTTTTTTTGTACCAACTTACCAGTCTTCTGTTCGTTCGGTCCGTTTTCTTTGGATACTATATTCGGCACGGCCACTACATTTACGTCAATGGGAAAAAAGCCCCGAAATGGGAGGTTCTTACATTTTTGATTGCCTTTGAACTCTCAAACTTAACGTTCAGGTGGAGCAATTTCGGCATCTTATGTTTTTACCACAGAACAGGAAGGAAAGCTGCGGAAACTGGCCGAAAATATGCAATGTGTATGGAGAGACTTCGGTTACATAACTGGTTGGCCAGAAATGGTCTACTCGTCTTTGAACAGGGAATATTCAGTAAAAGATGCACCTTGCTCTGGCCGGCGAAAAAAGATTAACATCAGCCCACTGAAAGCTGACGTCGAACAAGACTGCAGTCTGCCGACCAGACAAACCGCGCATATTATCTACTAATCAAAAAAACAAGTCCAGAAAATGAATTTTTATCTAAATAAACGAACTTTTTTGCCAACCCAATATATTTGTCTTCATGGATGCCAGAACACAGTTGAATAACTCCCGGTATTGACGTATCTTAAAAAAAAAAATTGCCAGAATTGTTAGGAACATAAAAAGGCACAAATGACCAAATTTTGGTGAAAATGATGAAATCTTGCTTTCAGCATTAATTTAGAATTTTTCCTTACTATTGCCTTGCCGAGTGGAGGTATTCGTTCTCGGAGTGCTTTAGTTAGGTTAGGTTATAGTCCACAAATAAGTCCTAATGCAACTTCTGAACATTAATAATATTTTTTTTTTCACGTCCGTATGCTGTGACTTATTCGGTATTCGCATCTTACCATTTTCTGTTGTATTTTGCGTTCTATTTCAAATTTGTTGAGCATACAGTACAGTGAAAATTGGGCTTAATTGTATATATTTTTTTGATAGGCGGCAGTAGACGAACCGATAGGCCTATTCCCAAAGAGACACCGGAACCTACGCCTAGGCCCTCTATGAGCAGTGAAGTGCTACGTAACTCTGAATAACTATTGAAATGGGGAGTTATCTTTATCGATGTCAAAGCTTGGTTATATCACTATTTAGTTTTTGACTAAATTAAATATCACGAGAGAGAAATATTACTCTTGTATGAACTCTTCCATGTTTGTTCATTAGAGGTTGGCTGAATATTGTAAACCGGAAGTTTCTTGAAATTTCGGGTATACAGTATATGTAATCGGACAAGATAGGTGCGTTTGGATAGGGAAGTTGCGTAATGATATGGTTAGACGAAGTGCGTTAGGTTAGACGAGGAGCATGAGTTTGAAGAAAAGTCGTATTTCACTCAGTAATCACATGAAACCCCCGATATTCAGAGTTTTTGTGATAATCGTGATATTACTGTAACGCACGCACTCAAAATTTATATTTCCAACGAGATATTTGAAAGTATGTTCTTGGGACCAATATTGCAGGTTTCACTTATGAAAGTCAGATTTTTTTCTTTACATAGAAGGAATTATGAATAGGGATTCTCTTAAAAAACGATAAAGTGTATATAGTGGCAACTTGCATTGCTTCTCTGCGCTGCGTACTTTATTTCTGTATCTATAGTGTATTATAGGGTAGCTTGCGCAAAAAATGCCTGATGATAATTTTTGCCCTGAGACCGCCTCATGCACGTGATCGCGATTCTGCCGTGTAGGGTACAGTGTACATGATTTCCAGTTTCAGATTTGCGAAGAATGAAGCACGCTAATTCCGTGTTTGTTGATGAATCTAACTGCCTCTCGCCCTGCCTTTATTATAGTCATTTTTCCCTAAAATAATGACTCATTAATTTTATGTTCTTTGCTACAATAATCAAAACCGTGCCCACGATGTGGATGGATACGTTACCAGTGCAGCGTATCCGAATGCTTCAAGATTGACAGAAAAAGACTCAACGAAAAACAGTTGAATCCAAAACCTGTCTATATTGTAGTGCTTGTGATTATTTCTAATTGGTTAAATAGCCTTTCACATTTGCAGTGTAAGGACCATGTTCAAGCAGTACCTATGTTGGGCCCTAGCTCTAGTATAGGCCATCTGTCCGTTACCATCTGTACTCAGTAGTCGGACGTATTTACTCAGCGGTCGGCCACTCACCAGACACGTCGACATCGCGGCCGTCCGCTCACTGTGTTTGCTTTGTGTTGGTGCACAACAAGAGGTGAGGGCACCTCCGCCGTCAGCATCTGACAGTTTCAATTTAATCCATTTCGCCGCCTCGTAGTGAGGCCGTGTTGTCCGTATGCGTCAGTTAGAGCGCTAGTTTAATTTTACTTGAAGAATTGCAAGATGAAACTCAATTTGTGGCCACAGCGATTATATCTGCCCCATGCATGCGACCCTAACAATATTTGGGGCCTCGGCGGCGCCGAGTAGAAACTAACCTTTGGCTTCAATTTCTCTGGTGGCCCTAACTGTTTGGTATCTTAGTATTTTACACTAGTATTTTTTCCATATCGTCGCCTCCGTAAACTGGGACTATAATTTGACCATTCAAGGTGAGGGTAAATAGGTACTTTCGACCAGTCTGCTTTTTGAAAGTGTACAAAAATAGATCGAAGTGTTGGGATACAAGGTACAATTTGAAGGTTATTCCTTGAACAGCAAGTGTCAATTCTTTAATCACCCAGTTTTCTACTGTGCCAATAACCGGATTATCAAAGTTACCTCTCTTCCTCCTTATAATCAGAGTAGCTCCATTTCCCGGTACACCCGCGGCATCGTTCACGGCCTGCTCCTAAACAGTGCCCGGTATGTTTCTATTTTTTTTTTTTCATTTTCTTATTACCGAGTTGCTCCAAATATTTGAGTTCTTTAGTACGTTACTCTCAGCCAGCGGGGAAAGTAAAAATTGTATTGAAAGAAAACGAAGTGAGCAATTTCTTTAGACGGTTTGCTCGCGGCTCGTGACAGCAGGTTTATGGTCAGTATATGCTTCCATTTGAGTCCTACTCAATACACGAAGAACGTAACTAAAGCAGTACTATGTGCTTGAAATTTACCAAGCTTCTCTTAAACTTTGTTTTTTTTTTGCCTATTTTTTTCAGGTGTTGTTTGCGCCAACAAAAGAGAGAGGAGTATTTCTGATTTACGTATGTAGGCATCACACTTGACTGCATCGACTGCCTCACTTTTGAAAAGAAGGTTCTGTTTGAGTGAGTACTTTCGGCTTCAGCCATCCGCGAGAATTTTTTTTTCAGCGGTCGGTCTGGGTATTTATACATAAATTACGAAGCTTTGCTACTAATTTGGGATTCCTGGTGAAGTGTTATTATAGAAATTCGAGAAATGAAAGAAAGGTTTCAAATATTAAACAATAGTGAAAGCAACGCTGGAGATAAATAAATAGCTGTTCTCCATCCAGCTCTAGAAAACTTCTTCTGCACTGCACAAAGTGTCGTACGTGTGCCACTTTGTATGTTTGTATACGGTATTTGTAAATTAGATAGTATATAGACAATAGATAAGCCAACAGGCTCATTCCCCTAAAGCATCTGGCACTCAGGCTACGGCCTTCTATGGGCTAGTTCCATCACATTTTTTGAAATAGATTGCCGAGTTGACAACTGAAGAACCACCAGGTCCATTTCCAAGGAAGAGCCGAGGCCTAGGTTCCTGCATGCTTCAAGCTCTTGCCGTCATTGCAAAACATAAGAAAACTCACGAAGCACTTACGGAAATTCCTAGCCATTGGAATGACAGTGCAAATATGATCAATTGCAGTACATTGTGATTGTGTACTCACACGTTACGTAAAAGTGAATATGGGAGATAATGGAAAACAACTGCCTCGGAAGGATGACGCCATTAGCATTATGGAAAAGAGATTAGAAGCTGCGGAGGGTGCTGTTCTCAGTCCATGTCCTGACGATTTTGAACGTGTTGACTGCTCGCGCTTCATCAATTTCTCAGGGAAGAATACTATGCCGAGAGTTCGCATTTTTTTTTTTTTGCCTCAGCAAATTTGCCAACTTGGTAGGTATCACCGCAGTTACGCTGAATGAAATATATGGCGCGGGTTATATAACTGGGATATGTTTTTACGACGCTGTATTTTTTCACTTCATATTGTGCTTATGGAGTACGAAGAATGTAATGGAGTTACATATGAGACTTGTCAACGTATTTAAATAAGACTAGCTAAATCTTGAAAATATATGCAGGTTGTAAAACTATTCCCCGTTGAATACCAAATGGCTACATTAATTGAACTGCCGCACATTCACATTCTTTTCGGAAGAATATATACAAATGAACCATTTTTTTCTAGTTACCGATTCTACAAGATCTGATAGAGGCACTAAAAAAGAACGTTCGTCTATCTGTTAAAGAAGCGTGGATGGTTGCATTCTTCTACGGCTACCCGAAATGAATCGTATTCTATGCATGCTGCATTTCTCTTAATTTATTTCATTTGTTATATTTAATATAAGAATGCTCTGGGTTCAGCGTGCCCGTAATGGAAGCCTGTGAACACCGACACTGCAGTGGGAGGTCCCAGCGACATTCCTTCAAGGCATCCGCCACCGCCTGAAGAATTCTCATCGCGCTAATAATACTCACGTAAAAATTTTGATCTTCAAATACAGCGTCGAAGACTCGGCTCTGCTTAGTAATTGACTCCTTACAGAGTGCTTAACAACTGCTTAGCACGGGACCCTAATTTTATTATCGGGGCTTCTTATGCAATATGTTAAGCATGCACGACATTATGCTAATGTTGACATTGTTGCATGTACTTGTACGGCGCGCTTGTTCTGCTGGCATTTCATGTCCAGGAAACAATAAATAAATAAGTGCACTTGCAAATTGTTTTATGAACTTATAATCAGGCCATAAAATTGTTGGGACATGTGTCGAGACAAACATTGGCTGGAGCTTAGCGATGTCGCATCTCGTTCGGTGTTCCTGAACATTTCTTGAGGGTGTCGTAAAGTTGAGCGTAAGACCTGCAAGGTGGCAGCCGAAGGTACTGTTGAATTTGGGGAGCTCTTTCATCGTCATTCCGTTTGAGAAATGAGATAGTTAAAAATTCTGCTTTTTGGTCGGTAAGGTACTAAACTGATAGATACGCTACAACACTTTTTACGCTGCCTACAAAATTTCCATTTACCGGTATTCTCTGTTAACATGCAGTGCCCTACTTCAGCCTATAACCATCCAGATAACTGGTCATTTTCTGTTCAGTGACTGCTTACACGACTACAGAAATGATGCTATTCTTACAAAACCTGATTCCAATTCTAGCATGCAACCGGATTTTGTGGTAGACTTAATCACGTACGTAACAGTAATACGGTATGAAATTTTTAAAACATAAGCTTCTCCTATGATTGTCCCTTTTCTGACGTCCTCATAATAATATATTCAAGATTGTTGCGGTCAATACTTTGTGTAGAAAGTAGATAAGCGATCTACTAGAACGATCCACTCGATCAAAGTCACATTATTTGTCAGATTTTTAAGTCGTGGGCGTACTGTGGGAATTTTTTCGTGGTGAAACACCTGTAGTCAAATTAGGCATTTTTAATTTTTATATTGAGAGGAAAACCTGGAGTTGATAGGAAGTTGGAATTTAGAAAGAAAAATTAATAACTAACTTAATTAAGGAAATATCGACGATGAGTATGCGAGTTACCTGAGAGACCTGTTATTCTTTGGTGTGTACTTGTAGCTTGCCTAAAAACAAGAGTGTAGTGCGTTAGACCAGGGATGTGCAGCGTATGCACAGCAATGCTGCATACGTCAGTCGCACGCATTCCTTGTTCTACGATAGCACTCAACTTTTATGGTCACTGCAGCTCTGTAGAAACTTACCAATCCACTCGGTGCAAAGCGTTCAAATTCAACATTGTTGTAAAGGTGGTCTTCTCGATAGCTTGAGAACCATTGGGTGCTGAGGCCTGTACGGGTCAGCCAAAGAAACAGGACTGGAAAAGGTTCGTGTCGAGGAGTGTCATTCCAATAAGGAAGTACAAACCTGATGCCTAAGCTAATGATGCTTGCCTCACAACGTCTTTTTACATTACTGGAAACTAAGAATCAATTTCCTTCTATACATAATAGCTAATGACAAATATTTGCACTGTTCACCCCGACATGATAGTGCCAAGTACTGGAATCTTGTAATCCTTGATCTGTGTTCAATTAATGTTTGGTCAGAGGCGACCGAAACAAAGTATACTTTGTAAAATACAGTATTTGTAACCAAAACTTATGCTTTTTAAAATTAATGCAAAACAAAAAACGAATTTTAAGAAAAAATGAGAAAATAATTAAATCCTTCGTGAAATTTTGTTCCCTGCTCGCGAAGTACGGCCATCTTCACTATTGACTTCTCTCGGTGACGTCACAACACTCGTGAGCAGGCCCTAGTATTCGCCAACTATGAGACCACGGTCACGTGCTTGCTGGCAGGAAAGACAAAGGCGCCCACTCACGACCATCCGACCATGCATCCGCATATGACTTACTTTAAATGCAGGTAATAATAAGTTATAAGTCAGAAATAATATTGTATTTAATGAACATGGTCGAACTGTTCTTACATAGCAGTACAAAAGTCAGTAGTGGACTAGTACGGTGTAATACTAAACATACAACTATATCACATAATCTGAGTTAGGCAAAAATATACAAAAAGAAGACTCTATATATATATACATTATTTACATTTGGTGCCGATAGCTTCAAACTTTTCATGACTCTGAATTAATTAACAAGGTGATGGTGGAGTTGACAGCCATGCAAGCCGTCGTGAGCTGTTTACAAAATACTCTAAAATAGGATTTTCATATAAGACAGTTTCTATACTGGTGAATACTTCATAAGTTTCAATCCTAATGATCATCTTCTAGTTTAAAGTAAAATTTAGCGAATTGAGATTCATAGAAATTCTACGAAAGTCCTTACAATCATTAACATTTGGATTTAGGTCGTGACACTTGAACTTCAAATGAGGGTTGCGAGTCGCCTGTATTTCCATTTATCTCTGCGTAGCAACCACAGACATTAAAATAATTTTTCTCTAAGTGCCTCCAAATGTATTATACACCGCAATAAAAATCTTCATAAATGACGTCTTATTCTAGCAACAAAAAAGCTTTTTTTTTCTAAGGTAAAACTTGTAAAATTTAGTTCAGTTTATTGTATAATACCTTCAATAACGAAGAACAACTGTCCATACATATTAATGTATGGATACGTTAGAACTTTAAACTTTAGTTTTACCTCTAAAAAGCACTTCTGATATTTTCCCTCTTGCCATCGGAAATGAGTCATAAAAACAATAAAAACTGTAAATTAGAAATTTGTCACATAATATGCATTATTTTGCATCGTAGATGTAGTACTTATCAAATGATAAAACCAATATTTTGTGACGTATGCACTGCGTCATGATTGAAGCAAAAACTGGTTAAAACCGCTCTTTCTAGAGAAAAAGATGAGAGCATCCAACTATTCAAATGTCCTCTGGCCGTAAAACGAAGTCCTTTTCAGTACATTAAATGGTTATCATCTAACATTAAAATATTGGTCGCACGGGCAAAATAGGTTATGTTTAATATTTCCTGAACAGTATTGCAGGCAAACCAATGAAAAGCAGATAAACTGTATAGGTAGTATGACCTTCATTCCTACTTCTGAGATTTTCCCTTGAATAGTTAGCGTGTACCTCCCATTGAAAGATAACGGTTTTATCTTCAACAAACTCTTTCTTTATCTTGATTTTAGAGATACACATTATGACAAACTATAAAAAGTAATAATTTTTGTTCGTTAATGTTGAAAGTTCGAGACAAATATGTTAATATTTCAGGCAATTTCATTTCACAAAAATAGGTAATAAAAATACGTTATAGGATTGAACACATAATAGGCCCACGAAAACACATATCTATTAATGGCTTTTGGATGAATCTACTCTTTTCCCTTAGCCGGTATATAAGTAATGTCAAATTCTGAAGTAGCGATTACGAGTGTAGGAATCTATGAAATTTAGTAGAAAATTGTTAGCACAGGAAAAGCAACTTGCGATATTTAAGTATCCTTGAACTCAGAATATCAAATGTGGTATAGCATGAAGGTTTCACTGTGAATAATTGACAAAATATTATGGCCCTGCTCGTTAGAAGTTCACCTGTACATGTTCGAACTTACTAAAGCTACCTTATGCTGAATAGATCATACGTTACTAAATTGTACGATAAGTATGAGATTTCTTTGTTAGCAGCCATGTACGTGAGCATCCATGATACTGCACAAACAATGTTCACAATGTCTACTTAGTAAGCTGAAGAGCTTCAAAGCAACTTTTCATATTGCTGAGGGCGAATACACGCAGAACATTCGAAATTACCCTAATAAATGCAGTGTACGTGTATGGAACATGACCTACACAAATATAAGTTAAGTTATTCAAGTGCATTCAGCTGATATCGATTTGAAATTCCAAAGATTGTGGATAAACTTTTTCAGTATAGATTGAGCCTATTCAACGTTCATAAATAATACATGCTCGATTTTTGGCCGTTCTTGGCGCATTAGGGGAGTCTTCAATCTACTTTGACGACAAGCTAGTACTTACGTTTAAAATTTTTTGACGTTAAGAAACATAGTTCGATATGAACGATGCTCAGTAAAATCGGCTGTAACTGTCAGAAGATTTCAGAGAGGTATAATTTGCAGTTAGCACAGTAGATTGGGTAGTCGGCAGATGCGTATATTTTAGTAAACCATTAGCGTCGATGGTTGACTGGTTGCATCCATCTCCTTGCCAGGAGTGTCTCCAGGCGAATCACTTTTTTGTTTAGAATTTGAATTCACAATTCCTTAGCTGAAACCAATCATTAAAAAGACAGCTTTCACTTTAATTTTAGTTTGATTGAACCAGATATACCGCTTTAAAGGAAAATGGCATACAAGGTACAATGTGAAATTGATATAGTTAGCAAGCAAAAATGCATACTATTCCGATTTTTCATTTTGTTTCGCTTGGTTGTATATTGATCTGCAACGCGTTAGTTTTAGACCTACTGAAATGGGAGTACAGCTTTTACGTACGTTGTTTCGTGTCGAGTACGTTCAAAATTTCTCTTAAATTATGACTTAATATGCAGCTCATAAACTACAAAGTGTACATGTTGCCAGACGCGTATTCGACAAATACCCTGCATTAGTAAAGTAGGGGCAGTGACAGCCACCTCTCTTACTAATGGCCCTAGGTACGTTATCGTGAAAACAATGCCCTGAGAGTGAAAAGGTTCACGCGCCATTCTTTAAATTTTGTACATCTGAAACTGACGTTATCGAATTCAGTCTCCAGGAATGAAAAGCCAAGTTACCATCTTTATATGGCTTGTCTACTCTGCTCATTTATTTTCTTAGGCAACTCTGAAGCTTGAAAACATAGCATTTGAATATATTCTTCATATTAAATTACAAAAGAAATTTCTGCGTGTACGAACCTTTGAAAAAATGTTTTCAAGACATGACAGACGTCGTTCCTCCGTCTACATATTAAAGTTTGCTCACCCAATCTTGGCTTGGGTGGAGCAAATCGTTACATCTCTTGCTTTACGCTGTACAGGAGCTGCTACTCGCCCCACGGTGCCGGGGTACCTATCTGTTCCTCGTCTCTGTTGTGCCCTTCATCGTACCAATCTGCCACCGTAGTCGATCGTTACCTAAACACTAGACGAAGTGAATAGGTGAGAGAATATCGTGCGCTGGTTAGATACCAAGAAATGCTCCTTTACTATCCATAATAAACTAGAGCACTCTGAGAGCGCATACCTCCGCCAAGTGAGCCAACGGTAGCAAAAATTCAAATTGGCTCTGAAACCATAATTTTCTTTGCATAAACTCCAAAATCTAATCATNGTTCAATTTTTTTGAAGATCCGTTCATAACTCTTTGAGTTATACTGTTAACAAACGTTATGACAAATATGAGTCAAACATACAAACGAACCAACCGATCTGCACCAAAATTTGATCATTCTTGTCTTTTACCATTACTAACAACTCCTATAAACTTCATAAAGATCCATTCATTATTTTTTGAGTACTTGTGCTAACAAGCATAAAATTAAAAACAGTGACAAACGAACGAACGAACCAACGGACTATTACCAAAATTTGGTCATCTACTCTTTGTTATGTACCTAACAATTCATGTTAATTTCATTAAAATTTATCCATAACTTTTTGAGTTATGGCATCGAGAAAAATGACGTAGACAAAGAAACAAACAAACGAATAAACATATCTTCACCAAATGTTAATCATCTGTTCCTCTTCACATACCTAACAATCCCTGTAAATTTATTCAAATCGGTTCATAACTTTTTGACTTATCTTGGTGACAGACAGACAGACAAACAAACAGACAAAGAGACAGACAAACACGACGAAAACATAACCTCCTTGGCGGAGGTAACTATGGTGTTCGTAGGCATAGCACTATTTGAAACTGGACCCAAGGAAGCAGTTGGATTTTAAAGAGACGGACGGTATATATCACCCGTACCTCTATCGTATATATAGCCGCTACATAAGCATCGTAAAACAAAATTTCATACGTAGTACCTGTTCTTCTTTTAAAAGTTATAACCTTGTTTGAACATGTACACCTAACAATTAGGTGAGATTTATGTTCCTTGGTTTACTCTCCTTGGAAGTTATTTTATATAAAACTCAATGCAGAAGCTGATGTTTTGACTTCAAAACCTGCTTCATAAATATAGTCTTCCGTTTTGTATTTGTAGCAACTTATTGTGAGTGGTACTGCGTGAGAACCTATCAGTCGATGATGTTCTGAAAAGTTAAAATGCTAGATTGTTTTTATGCAAACTACCCGCTTAATGTCTGGGCTATGGGAAAATATTATTTTATCAGTAAGCTTTGCCTTTCCATGAGCTCTTGACTCAGAGTAACTGTTATTTCACCGCAAATTTTACTGTATGTAATAGAGTTTTGCTGCCTAAGTTGTGTTGCAGAGTGTAAGAATCATTAATGAAGTTAAAATTTACCGATCTCTTTGACGAAGACATTGTATACCTTTTGCCAACTATATTGTCTTCGCCTTTTCTGCAACTTCCTAAGAATTCCTCGTTGGAACAGTAAAGAAATGCTTATCTTACTTACAACGACACATAACTAACACTATAAATAGCTATTAGATTATTTGTTTGGTAACTCTACGCTAAGACATCAGTGCCAAAATATACAAACAAATACCATTCATTTTAGGAAACGATCATGACTATGCAAAGCAAGAGGCAGTTATAAGTTTAATAATGCCACAATAAAAAACATTTCTGACTGTAAAATGAGCCGAATGTAACCCGTTTTAAAACCTCAAACTGGTTGGGCGTAGTGCTCTCAGGGGTAGAATATCCATCCGGTGGAAGAGCTACTAATGTTTTCTTGTAAAAACCTCAGATAATCTGAGCCAAAATAGTGGAAAAACGTCAACGCTGTCACGGTTAAGGTATTAACTTATTCTCAATATCGCTTTCACGGATCGGAGTGTATTTTTCCTGAGGGACGTATTTTTTCTGCATTTCGTGCAGATTTCTGCCTTTTGTCTCTGGCACGAAAAAGATTGTGAAAAATAACCCTGCAATGCTGATGCCTGAGTAGAGCCAGAAGGCTCCATGCATGCCAAGGTGCCTGCGGAAATCTGCGAAAGTTTTCACGCTGATGAAGGAGCAGGCGTAGCTCACGGAATTGGCAATAGCCCCCAAGCCTCTGTGCTTTAGGGGGAACAGTTCCCCTATATAGAGCCAAGATATGGGAGAAATGCCCAAGGCAAAAGCAACTTGGAATATTACGGCGCACAGAAAGGGAATCCAGTCCCAGCCCTCCGCTGATTCTTTGTGGCCTTCGAAGAAATATAAGAAAGAGCCGAAACCTGCCAGAGCTGCCGACATGAAAATATTCGAGATCACAAGCAGCGGTAGTCGACCCACGTTGTCAATAAGGACAGATGACACCATTCCGGCAACTATTTGGATGAGGCCTACCACAACAGCAGCGCTGTAGGGGTTGATGCCAACGAATGCTTTTCCAAGAATCGAGACTGCGTAGAAATTGAAAGCATTGGCACCGCTGAATTTCTGAAACACCATCAGCCCGCAAGTAATGAGGACTGGTTTCACTAGGTCCCGTCGCCACTCTTTGTAACACGAGACGATGCTCTCCCCTTTCATGTCGTTAATGTTGTCTTTCATGGTCTGCAGTTCTTGGGCGACATCTGCCCCTGGGTTGAACCAGCCATATGAGTTCTCGGCTTCTTTGTCTTTTTCTTTATAGAGTAAATAGCTCGGGGTCTCTGGTATTGCCCACACTAGAACAAACATAACAGCAGGGGCTATCGACGCCACCATAGCCAGCTGCCTCCAGTTGACGTAACCACCCACAACGAAGGAAAGAAGCATGCCAGTGTGAGCGGCCAACTTTGCTACTGAGCACAGACAGCCCCTGATGTCTGGGTGGGCAATTTCACTTATGTATACGGGCGTCACTAACGATATAATGGCAGAGCAAACACCGCATAGGAAAGCAGAGGCGTACACCATGTAAACACTGTCAGCAAACACCGTTAACATCCAAGAGAGGCAAAACGGGAGGGAGACAATCAGGAGGATTTTCTGACGGCCGAACTTCATGGCAAAGCCTCCGGGTATGCCGCCAAAGAAGGCACCGAGCAGGGATAAGGATGCGACCCAGGAGCCCTGGTCATCGGTGACCGTGAAGGCCATGTCGCTCATTGTAGCATTCAACAGGCTCTTGTCTTGCATGGAGACGATGGCTGGTGAGGAGTAGCCTTTGCCTAAGCCCGTAGCCAACGGTCCGAAGCCGACGATGATGGTGGCTAGGATCTGCAAGTGAAAATAACCGAACGTCAACTTCATGAAATAGCGTATTTTATTATACTACTTATATAGAATCAACAATAAAAACTATTTTTCTAGGGTTTATTTCTAAGAAAAGGGTTTTTCATTCGTTTAACTGCAACCGGATTGCTCAGATTATGGCATATGCTGAGGGTCGCATGAATGAACATCGCTACTGACAGCGAGACAACAAGTCATCGTTGAGATCCCATAATTCTTTGGTTTAACACATAAAATAGGAAATTAATGCGATCATATGTACCTTGAAACAACATACTGGGCTAGGCAATTTCGAACTGCACTACTTGCGTGTGAAATTGGTTTAATGGTGGATAGGTATTAGGGCTAACTGTAGCATATTAGGAAAGCCATTTAATTCCGTTCGCTTATCGATATTTCTGCAAATGTTTCCCCTTTTGTTCAACTAACTTCTGTAGAAATCAAAAACTGTTGGGACTCGTTGGCGAAACGTATTCCATTACTCGAACTGAGGTACTACATATTCTCTCATGTCTGTCCTACCGTCTGCCTGCCTACACAGCTTCCTCGCGCTTCTTTCGCTTGTCGAACTTTTCATTAGTTGAACAGCTTCAGCTGTGAGTTAAAACTAAATTCTTCGCGGCCAGCCACAGAACACATCGTAGCACAACCTTACAAAGCAAAAGAATGGCAAGCACTGAATCAAGGCCATCTTCTGTTGAACACGGCCTTGACCAACTCTCGAACAGACGCTGTGGACGCACACGGTACTGATGCCCTGACAACCTCGCTTCTGCCTCGTAAAAATCTGTCCGCACTCAGCGGACTAGCCGAAACAGTACTAGCAAATACTGTCACCCGGATTCATGTAGCAACATAACCCTTGCCTTGCTTATTAAACATCAGCGTTTGTAGGAGTGGTGCCATTGGATTTGATGACTGAAAGCAACATTCCGCCCGTAAGAGATAACCATTCACTTCTTGAGTCAATTTTGTCGTGCCGGTAGAAACAATATTTTTCTGCACGTGCTACAGACTTTTGTCACAACATATGCATCAATTAACCCTATGCCGTTTTTATTGACGATTAATTTTCGTATAGAAACGTGACTTAACACGTGGCTGATCGGCCTCATTGAAAAGTAACAATTTAAATGTTATACACTGCCACCGCCGGAGGCTCTTTGATCAGCATTTGGCAGGTCTGAAGGTCTGATCATAGTCCGAGTATTAGTGACCAGGCCCATCTCAGGACCAAAAATTTTAAGAGCAGCCTATCTGTTATAGGCTGTTACTAGGCCTTCCCCTCCAGAAAATAATACGCAAAAATACTGTATGATTACAATGAGGCTCAGGAAAGGACATATGCTCACCTGGGTCATTTTGTGAGGGCTTCTTCCGTAGATAAGGTCGAGTGTCGAACTTCCCATACCGATTCATAAGTGGGTAGTTGCTGAAAAAAGAGAACAGGGAAATGATTAGCATGTTAATTTTCTACCATCAATTAAACTGTGCATCTGTAATCCCAGATTTTAATTCATTATTGGCATTTTCTGCTTGAGCTGGCAGTAGGAATATCTAAAGAATCCACAGTGAACTCCAGCATAAAGATCGGAGGTTCTGCATATGCATTATTCCTAATCACGACAATGCTTTGCGAAGTCGCTTAATGCATCCCTCCCTATCTCTCTCTCTCCGAGGTGCATCACCTCAGTACGAGTAGGTTTTTTCAGCCGTTATTTTTGCCATGCTTTTAAATATTGAAGATAGTAGAATTAATTTCCCACTGCATCAGAATTATGCTAATGGTTGCAGTTTACGTTGTTTCGCACTTCCTATAACGTTACTACCTATTCCAAAACAAATGTGTTTGGCATATGTATAAGTATTCGTCCATAATTAATACTGCTGAAATAATTGGCTGTCCAATGAATGTCAATTGAGGAAAAAAAGGATTTACAAGTTCATAGGTATTATCATTGTTATTAGCTCTTGCATGGCTGAAATGGCTGCGGTCAAAGATACAGGCGATCTTCGAGTTACTATTCAACATCAGTTATTCAACTGAAAAGCACTTATAGACATTCCTAAACTTTTATGCAGATTATTGAAATTGAGAAGTAACGTGCTTATTGATGCTATAAACGACTTGAAGAAGTTTTTATGTATTAAGTTACGTGGTCCTATAGCCAATCTTGTAACTCGAGTATCGCCTATATACCAAGTAACGATCGTGAATTTCCAAGTAGCGCTAAAAAATAGCTTCCGAGAAAAAGCTTAAAAGCCACCGAGCTATTGATATTCGACTCTTTGTTTACTGCCTCAGAACCCCGCAACTATACAAGCAGGCCGAAGCGATATTGCACAAAAGACATGGCGTAAGCTACTTCCAAACACCAATTCAGGACATCGATACGATGCAAGCAAGAGAAGAAGAGCTTTTCATTCCTGAACAGAGCAAAATTGTAGTCCGAGTTTTATGGCGCGAGTCACCAATGGTAAAACCGATAAAAAAATGTACAAAAACCTCGCCAGAGGAGGAGGTCAGAGGGCGGCTCTTGAGGTAGTCCTCCTATAAGGACATGGGAGCTCTGTAATCTGGTTACCACCTTCGGTTCCGATAGTGAAGCCTAAGCAGCTCACTTCAGCCTAGTCGGACATCCTCCAGCTTGGTTTTGGATTGCAATAGATATGTTACGGTCCTTTGTGCTTGTAGCGGCATTCTTCATTGCAGTTTTTTGCTCTACTGGAATACTATTGTTACTACTACTGAAATATTGCTATGACTTTACTGCCCCAAGAGACTATGCGGCCACTCTATAAATAGGTAGTGTCACTGCAAGAGAAATTGATATTTAGAAGAGAGTATATAGGGTCAACGCCCAGGAAGACCATCTGGTCACCTTTTAAATGGTGCTGTTCTTACATAGACAGATTTTTCACTAAGATGTTCTTAGCCTAAAACAGACGATTTTTTGGGCATTTGAAAAGTGTTCTTATAAAATAATCCTTATCACGCCCAAAGTTACGTACATATAGTTGGTCGCGCTCGGGTTAGAATGAAGCGCAAAAACAATACTATTTATTTTTCAGAAGGTGAGGACTTTTCATAAGTTAATGCTTGTATAAAGCTAGTGTGCACCTGAATTTATTCTACTGGTGATAATTCCTGGTGAATAATTTGACATGCATGGAGGCTTTTATATTTGCGCAGCCTATGTCCTTAATAAACAACGAAACGCGTGTGAGCACTTCACGTTACCCAGCAACAGCACAGTAGCGCATGTTTTTTTTTTTTTGCTGTAATTACTCGATTCAAGTCTGTCAAGGCTTCAATTTCCTTATTATGGAACTCTTAATAAACACTACAAACGGAGTTTTAGTAAAGCTTTCCTATTTAACTTCTGCTAGTCTTCTGCGTAGACAAAAGTGAAAACAAAACTCTTTCAGTTATTTATCAGAGATAAATTTTAATAAATGTGAATATTATGAAAAAATTACTTTATTTATTCCTCTTTCTCCGCTTCGATTCCTTTTCTACCTACAAGTTGACGTTTCATTGGCCAGGTGTGCCAGCTTATTTCCGAGTAATATAAATCAGACCTAGATTTTTCCACCTTGCTTCACGCGCATTACAGCGACTTGCAGCATCGGAATTTACAGAAGACTTTGAACTCTCGTGCGTGTCTGCAACACTCTCACTTTTGTGCGTTTCGGGATGGCAAAAAAAGTGCCGGGCGGTCACGTTTTAAGGCTATCGCTGAGTGAGTTTCCTTCGAAAAAAGCCTGGTTTACTGGCATTCAGTGACGTGTATTAAATGTAAGACTACTAACTGCTGCTCGTGCAATAAACTACGACAGATGCCATCTACCAAAACGTCTTGAGAACAACGGCCCTCTGTGCCGCGCTGAGCAACGGCGCGCTGCCGACCGGGAGCAAGTCGAGCTGCTCGATAGAATTGGCAGAGGTTGGGGGTTCGAGTCGAGCTCCTGAACTTGAGGTCATCTTAACCCTTATATTGCCAGGCTTTGATACCTCGCTAAATAGGCTTTTTCTTCATAGAAATACAATAGGACAAAAAAATTGCTTGTAGGGAAATAACAATGCCTGGTATGTATGAATAGGGTTAAGAAGTAAATTAGTGTGCACTGAGAAGCTTACCTATGCAATGATTTTTTATAACGTTAATTAGTAGCCAACTGCTATTTTGTTGTGACTCTTTCATAGGCAGGGTAATAGATAACTGTGATTCACAGGTTACTGTTGTAGTATGGAAGCGGACTCTCCGAAAAAGTTGTTTCATAGCTTATCAAATGTCCTTATAAACGTTATGCTAAAAAGTTGTTTGTTATTTACGTAAAATCCGAGGTCTGTAAAAGCCCCACTTTCGGTCCGGTTTTGAGCTGAGAACTACCAGCTCTTTGTGGTAATTTTTCAATGTAGAAAATTGGCTTTCCTCATTTTCAAACTACGGCTCAATTCGAAGGCTCAAAAGGTAATTCTTATTTTTAGGATTACGTCAGAGCTCGCTCGCAGCACTCCTTCAGTCGTCCATGAAGAGGAAGGGCTTTCTCATTCAAGTGTACTATGTTTTTACTTTGTCACCTGTAACTCTCTGTTTGACAGAATACTAATGTCATGCTCATTTTTCAAACTCTGCAGTGACACTGCCGGCGGTAACCTTAAGACACAATGCTGCTAACGCTCAGCATTGCGGCAGTACTTGAACATTATTACTACTACGAACTGTTTCTATTGGCTCTTTAATGGTCTGCCATTTGGCTTTGTATATCTGCTAGAGGAAACATTCGAATTATTTCAATGAAAGTGGAATGTGTTTCACTCTTACGTAGCTTAGTAACTATCGTGCTGTTGATATATGTATAGTGTATCTATACGCCATTTTAAGGGAATATTATTTTGTATTTTGTACTAAATTTGCCATCATGTCCACTGAAGCTATAGTCAGGATGATTACCCGTAATAAAACAATATTAAGTTTTATGGCCACATTTCTATTTTTTAAATAGAAGGACAAACCAGAACTTCGCAAATCATCACTTCTACAGTGCAGTAACATTTTATGTACGCTACAAGATGAAACTATAATTTCTTTTTTACACCTGCTGGGCAAGAATAGGGCCACGAACATGGAATATCCCAAGGCAATTGGCGAATGGTCACGCAGAACACGTACGATGTGTGTGGACGCCTAACTCACTTAGGATGCATAGTTGCTTAGCGTTTAATTATCCGAGTTTCGTTACGAGCGACAAAGCCGTCACGAGATGCAGTCTAGACGGCGCTAGGCTTCAGTTATGACAGCAACAAGCATCGCAATCACTGAATTGCAGCATTGTTTGAGGCAGCTGCTCTAGCGCCTGCCAGCAGTTGTGTTTGTGGTAAGGAATGCTCTCAACCGAATGTAGTCAGGATGTACTGTTGCATCTGTTCTCGACGCCTATAACATGAACATCTTTTAGTTTTGCTGTAGATAGAATCTGTGCTCAACATTTAGAAAGTTTTTCGCATCAATAAACTGTTTAACAGTTCAAGCGAGCCTTTTCGACAGTATTGGGTTTCGTGATAAAAGTAAGTTCCCGTGAAATATACTGAAATCAACTGTGAGTAGTATGTAATGCACCCAAATCGCCACTTTGTAGTCGACTGCAGCCGTTCCTGGCTGTCGCCTATTTCCGGTTTCCCAGGCCACTTTCAGTTCGCCCCCTCCTCCCTTGACCCGGGCTACACCGGAAGTGGATTGGCGGTTCTAAACCGGAAGCTCACGCGCGAAGGTAGGGCTCGGCTGCAGTCGACCACAAAGTGGCGATTTGGGTGAATTACATACTACTGTGAAGAATGAACATCTAAATATAAGATAGGAAAAACAGCTGAATACGAATAATATATAATATAATTTTCGTATCGATCCGTTCCAACTTGAATTAAGCACCGATTTCTTCACGACTGGCACTATTTGTAATGTTTTCTAATTTGCACAGCGTATACAAAAGGTTTAAGAGTAAATGCAGCTTTATCAGCTTATAAGCGTAGTCTCTCTCAGAGTCTGAGACGAAAAGTGGCATATTTTTTTTACATATCCAGCCTATCCTGCACGTCATCTTAAAGAAATTGCATCATCGCATGAGTCATTTTTTTCCTTTTGTTTTTATCGGGGTGCATTTGTTCCATATCAATAGTACATTTTACTATAGAAATACTATTATTGACTGTACTTTGTGACGTCAATATTAAACTCATATGTTCAATTGCAGAATGCGATTCTAGCTATCGAAAAATTATATAGAGATAAATATTACGATATGCGCAAAAAAGTACCTCGCTTCTATACTGCAACGACGGGACACGTAAGTAGCTCGGCTCATGGTAATATGAGATGATTTGAGCTCACTGCCAATGGCATAGTAGGCCTAGTATGTACTGTATAACGTATAAATATAATAGAGGCAGCAATAAAGGCGATGCGGAACGGATATGTAAGTGCAAGGGATGGATCGCCCTCTCCATACGTTATGGGGCGTTACGCCCAATAGGGCATTCCTCTGGCTACCTTAGCCATGTGTAAGCATTCGGTAAATCTCTCATTCGTGCTTTCTATGCGTTTTTCCGCTTTCCGACCCTAACTAACGATGACGCTTTTTCCGACTTGCTGCTCCCATGCGCGTTGCTCCAGGTTGGGAGCACCGTCGTGCATGGTTGCCACTTATTTATAGAAATGCATAATGTTCCTTCTTTTTCCTTTCTTGAAACGCCGTTACAATACCTATTGGTGAGTCTTAAATTCAATCGATTTCTATTATAACAACAAAGTGAAATCAAAAAGCTTTTCGCTCAGAGACCAGATATGGAGTATCGTTCAATATCAGGTTTATTGATAGTTTGTGTGCATGAACGAATTACTTGCCGGAAAAGAAAGCAGCGCAGCTCTTTTAATAAATAATACAAATTACAGCGGAGTTGCCATAACTCTAAAATACCGTAAGCTATAAAACTTCAATTCTTGCATAAATAAAGACGATTTATACGTAAGTTCCTAAATGAGAAGTAGTACCAAAATAGAACGTTTTATGTTTTCTGAGTAAATTCCAGAGTTCATGACAACTCTCCACGAATGCTCAAAAGCATGAAAGGATCATGTAAATACTGAATAAACTACGCTTGTAGCTGGTGGCCTGTGGGATACAATGTATCGCACAGCGCAGTAGGCTGCTACAGAGCGGTCCTCACCCTTCGTCCCTCTCTGCTCAGTTACTGGCTTGTTTCGAGACGGTATCGTTACAGTTTGGAAAGGATGCCTATTACTAACAATAATTATAATTTTTAAGCAAAGTAGAAGACGTTTGGAATACAAATAATGTAAGATGGTGACAAGTATTCACAGTTTTAGGAAACGATTATTGAAAATATCAGCTAGATCTAAGAAAGGTTTGTGATAAAGGAGGTTCTTTGTGCACAACCGCCGCCCTGTCCAGTGAAACAGAGGTTGGTGGCAGTATTGGAGCGGCCGTCCTGACGTAAATAAGGCGGAGTCCGTCCGCAATTTTGGCTGCTCCGGCCACAGCTTTGTGGCCGGTTAAAGTTGTGACCAGTTTTCCTCTTGTCTAAGTTCTGAAATGCACCGAAGTCCAAGAAGCTGAGTTTCCTTCTTGAAAAAGACCCCCCTACAATCCCTCGACTTCTCGCTAACAATTAGGAAATCTCGGGCTTTCCAAGAAATTAAAACAAGCCGTGACAGAGTCGCTAAAGCATGCGGCTGCCGAGTTCATCAATATTATTGCGATAAAAATTTCAGTGAGTGCATCTGACATTTATGGATGCCGGCCGAACCGTGAGATATTCAGGCGCCGACATTACGCCTTAGCGCATGGATTTCACACGAGCAGTTTGACTGTCCTCATCAAAGATGCAAGCACAAACCCGGAAGGCGCGCGGTCGAGTGAATGGCAAGCTACACATTTCGAGCAGACGCGTGTCGAGCAAAAGACGACATTTATCGGTGTTGATGCAAGTTACCAGTGAAAGTGTGCCTCAGCACAGTGGCATCAAACGTACTAACTATAGGCTTCCCTTGGGGATAAAAGAAGCAATTCAGCCCCATTTATCTTACATCTATTTGAGTGTGAACTTTTCTTTTTAATGCTTTTACTAAGAGAAACCAAAGATGGGTTTAAGTCTTTTAATTTCAGGTTAATGCCTTTCAACTCTCTGATAATTCTCAAGACATGGACATACGTCAATTGGATTTCTCAGCATTAGAAGAATAGTGAGATCACTCATAGCATCGCTATATCGATCCACTGTAGCCTGCGTATGGGCTCACTGAAGCACACAGCTGGGCCCGTTTAATTTGCGAATGGTGGTTTGATGAACGAGTACACAGGACGACTCCAGAACACCCCTAACAAATGATCTCTCCCGGTAATGTTACGACGCTTGTTACTCATAAGTCTGATCGAGAGCATTTCTGCAAGAGAACCGCATTCAAAATAAATCAGGGCTTATCGTGAGAACGTGCAAGCTTGTTGCGTCAAAATCTTCGCTTCTTTGTCCAGAGAAGCGAGAAGTTTAGCTACGAACCACCGCCGTGTTCATAACTTAGGGCCGCGATAAGCATCACTGAGTGGCACTCTATACCTAGCTGTAGCGGGCTTCTTCTGGCCAGCTTATACTGCATGTTTATAGCGTACGTACATATTGACATGCAAAACGATTCTCCTAATCCTGTGAGATGATAGATACCTCGCATACTGGATGGAAATATGGAGACAGAGGGGGAGAAACGGTGATGGAGTTGCAGAGTGCGTGGGACAGCAGTTTTAGTTAATCCTTGGTGACTCGGCCTAAATATGGAAGATATTGATGACGAATGTGACAGGATATTGCGCAGTAAAAAAGAGGGTAGTGAAGGTTTTTGAAACGAGAAATCGAAAGCTTTTTCAATATCGACACACAGACAATTTTACAGAACGGGGAATCTGTTTAAAAGAAAGCACTGTTAGTCATGCGTTCTTTATGATATAATAGAGTTGCTGGGAAAATAGTAATTGACTTAACGAAATATCAGCATTCTCTGCAAAAAAAAACTTCAACATTTTCATTAATTACAGCATAATCTTTGAGAGTCCTTCCATGCATCCCTGCTATCGATCAGTGAGATAAAAAATGATTCGTGAATAAAATTTCATGTAATATGACCCCGGAAAATCTGTATTTCCAGATGCCAAATAGGTATTTGACAGAGACGTTTTATTGCTTCAAGAGTGTCCGGATGCTCGAGAAAATGACAATCTGTGGGTGAAAGAATGGGAGAATCTGGAAGATGTGACTAAATGGGTTTCTACGTTGTCGTCTTGGCAGTATGTGGCGTGCATCATTATCGTGGAGTAGGCGATTGAGGTAATCCAATGGTAGCTGTGACGTTCTGATGAGCTTCAAGAAAGTTGCAATGCTCAACTCCAGTGACCCAGTCGGAAATTATGGTTGTGATTATAGTAGAACAATTATGATTATGGTCGAGACTTTGGTTGTTTATTATCGATATATCCTCCATATCAACCATTTATGGGGTGCAGTATGGTAGAGATATGTCACAACCTTCGACCATAATATCAACCATAATTCCCAACCATAAATACCCAATTACAACTATAAAGGTTTTAGCTGCACAACCATG
>LQNS02277275.1:17099573-17180469 GCA_001587735.2 Parhyale hawaiensis | reverse complement strand
CTTCCCACAGATGATTTCGTTGCATGAGCTATTCTTCCCACTTTGATGCAATTGTCAACGAAACTGACGAAACATAAGTTTTCACGGGTAGTAGACAATTATTTCTTCTAGCTTACTGTTTTCCTCTGACGAAGCAGCTTTCTCTTCATGCACCCCAAATGAAGCAGCTATTTGAGGTGGAAAGACGGTATCAACGGTATCTTTGCTACGGAGCGGAGACATTGTATATAAGCTGCTTTTTTGTTAAGATTGTTGGAGTGTTTTACTCAAGATGTTACTTCTGCCAGTCTAAATAAAAGACCTAAGGATGACAACACGACAAAGAATCACTGAATAAAAGAAGAAAATTAAGAAGCAAATAAGAGAAGAGGAGATTTCGCACCGGCCTAGAAGCATTAGGCAAATGTATAGGTTATTGCGTGAATTTTTCACTCACGGGTCCACTAGTAAAATAAGAAAGATGAAATGGGTCCGAGATATCACTGAAGCATAGTGCTTTCCTTGTGTGGAATTTCTACAGGTTCCAGTTAGTAGTATTAAATATTCAAAAAACTAAATATCGCCAGTTTTAGACGTTAATTGAGTGACGAAATAATTATGTAAAAAGTTTACATTTTGTGACTGACAATAAGGATAAAACACTCCAGAAAAAGATCATGGAGCTTCTTCAAAAACTCCCCTTGGATTAAACTGTATAGAACTTGAACACATTGGTTATGCAGCGATATACCTAGGTATTATGAATAACCATAGGTATGTGAGAGATTTCGCTGCAGCATTTCATTATGTACTTCAACGAGAATTCTTTATCTTCAAAAAGCATACCATCTCATATATGTGCCTCGAGAAACTTTCTTGAAAAATGTTCTTTTGAGTGAAATCTAGTTAGTTTGCTTGTCAATCCCAAGCAATGATATTTATCACCTCTATAACCACGCTTCCGTCACGGTGCTTAGTGATATGAATAGGTGTAGAACACTTCTCACTAACACTGTAATATGTTCTATAGCACTTTGTTCTTTTTCTATTGCAACTAGAACCGCCTTATCAACTCGGCGAACGGCTCGTCAGAGCATGAAGGAACTTAATTCAAAATAGCATCGCAAAAGGTCTGGCCCTACTGGCTTTAGTGAAGCCAGTAAAATGCAACTATTTGGCTCTACCAAATTAAGTTTCATTTCTCCAGAGAACACAAGGCTCGCACCGTTTTCGTATGTCCACCTGACTCTTTCCATAACCTTTTTTTCTCACTCTTTCTTTTACTTCCAGTCAGGAATAGACCCTTCATCGTGAGTTAAAATCTTCTAAGCTGTCCAGCACGTGGCCGACTATTATTGCTCTAACATTTCAATTTAAATAACATTGAAAGTCTTTTCAACATTTCTCGCTTTAGGAAGCCTTTTGGGAAGAGTGGACAACGCCTCACTGGAGACCGTGTATGTAGGCGGTCGACACATGAGTATTTTGTTTCCATACATTTTTAGGACTTTCGGACAGTTTCCTGTAACTGTTCGGGATCTTTAATCGTCTTTGCAATAATTGTATTCACAAAATATCCCTTTCCTATACGTGTAGGAGAACGTTTCTTTCACATGAGAGTGTAAAAATAATGCACAATTTCACGAATTTTGTTTTCTGGAGGTAATAAATCATTCGTCGGGATTATGACTGTATAGCAATGGCGTTCGTCGTCTCTGCAAAGCAAAGGTCTTCATCTTCACTTTCAAGAAATGTGGAATGTGGAACTGCTCTGGAATATCCATTTACTTATTGCATGGCAAGTACAGAAATGGATTTTGTAAATGAAAATTCTATTTTTACAGCTAATATCTAAAACTATTTACAGTTGTCGTTCTGTTGCTGCTGTATGTACTAAGTAGAAATTTTTTGACCGTTGATGCAGTCTTCCAAAAGTTACATCAAAATTTCAAAAGTATATTATTTTCTTGCAATCACAAAATTTATTACCTACTGTCAGCTGGAAATACTGGCAGGCGGCTTCTCCAAGGCAATAGTAACGAAAATATGGAGGAACGTCGCACCATCACATCCCATGAACCCAATCGGAAAATTATAGGCGTTTATGGGCTGCTATGAGTGAATAGTGTCCGATGACATCGGGCAGATGGGGACCGCCACCCACGTCACAGGACAGGGAGTGTATAACTATAGTAGATAAAAATATCAATTTCTGCCCATCGCCTGCCTATGGTATGACAAATACTGTAATTTCATAAATCTTTACGGAGACAACCTTGTGATTTCATTCGCAAGCTATCTTTAGGAAGATACTCTTTCAGTTCTTCGAGGCGACTAAACCATCGCCACTCGTTCTGATCATTTGTAGTTCAAATTTCTATTACTCCCTTACTGCCCGTGTGGATCTCAGAACCCACTTTCACTTAGTACTATTTCCGTAAAAATTAAAGTAGACGACACAGAGCTATCCTTATCAATTGTTTCGTAGCATGTAGGCTTGTCAGTGTATTCCATCTCTCCCTGATAGTACGCTCCCCTTCATAGTGCGCTTGTATCTACTTGGGTACTTGGACATTAATTAAGCCAATGCCTCTTCCTTCACCAAAGGGACCATTAAATTTTCTAATTCTCCACTGCTGTACTTTGTAATTCTATGAAATGAAGATTGGAGAGCCATTACCGTGCAAGTATCAACTAATAAACTGAGTTTATTTTATGAAAGTCACTGTATTTGTATAATTTTATTCCTCTGGTAATTTTATCCGAACACCACCAATCAGCAATACCGTTTTTCGCTTTCAGCGAGCAGTAACCGCCAAACATACAGAGTCTAATCGCACCTATTTCACTTATTGCTTCAGCGAAATACACTTGCGTTCGAGAGTCAGCAAATTAGAGGTGAGACTGATGTAAACTGTACAGCTAATCGTCTTGGCCACCGGGAACAGTTTGTATAGACGTTTAGTTTTCAGATGCGGATGTGAGCAAAACAAGCCGCAGTTGCCCCACAAACTCTGCCATTAGCTGCTCGTGAATCAGAGAAACTCCATTAATTGGACAGGCAGGCAGTGAACGGCTCAACGAAGTTACTCACTGCCGCATAATATCAACAAGGCCTTAATAAATCTCTCAAATGTAAGCTGCATCATTTACATCTTTAACACCTTGGGATTAGCACGAGGGGAAGGGATTTGAGTTACGTTCATATCTTGATTAGTTTGCTGAATTCAACCTTTATAATATGGGTCTCTATTTCACCGTACGTCGTCTAGAATAATAAACATCAGTTTTCGTGTTACACGAATAGCCCGAATTGAAACGTGTTCAAGAGTACTCCGTTCGAACGAGTACTAAAAAGTTTAAGTGAAAAATTTTAATTATTTATGAAGAAATGTAATTATTATTATTCTTAATTATTCTCATTAATCTGACCGCCTCACGGTACAAGAAATATCAGCTCTCTTATTCCGTATTCATTATACTGTGTGAAGTATTTCTTTGAACTTTCTGTATATTTATTAAAAAAAGAATCAATACACGGTAGAAACGCACCACAGTTACTTCTATTAACATTAAAGAGCAACAGTGTATGTTCTGCATCTTAGAGTTTATATTTAGCCAATTAATAAGGACAAATTGCATTTTTTTTTCATCAATTTCATTGGTTTCGTAGGGTGGTTTCTTACTTGTATATTTTATTAACTCATTACTTAGCATTTATTATTGGATTAAATGCGTAAGTAAGTTGTAATAGTTTAAGTTATCTTATAATTATCGGCATCATTATGTTTTTTAACCTAAGCGTATTGTCTTTATTGCTTCTGCTAAAGAGTTTATGTTTATGTCGCCCTTGTCTCTGTGAGCCTATAGCTGTCACCAAGATATCTCACAAAGTTAAGGAAGGATCTTTTCAAAATTTACATGAATTGTTATGTATGTTAGGAGGAACAGATAATTTTCTGTGAAAATCTGTTCAACCGTTTGTTTGTTTGCCCCTTTTTGGTGGGAACATACCTCAAAAAATTATAGATGGATCTTCATGAAATTTACCCTTATTGTTAGCATTGGTCCATAGAGCAAATGACCAAATTTATGTGATTTATGTGTGTTTCTTCGTTTGTTTATTTGACTGTCTCTATGTTTGTTTTCATGTTTGTCAGTAATCATTACCCCAAAAAGATATGAACGCATTTTCATGAAATTTTGTAGGAATTGTTAGAAATGTTAAATGACACAAATGATACAATTTTGGTTGGTGATCAATCAGTACGTCCGTTTGTGTGTTTGACTAATGTTTGTCGCAATGTTTATAAAACATAACTCAAAAAGTTATAAACTAGTAGGAATTGTTAGAATGTCGAAAGGCATAATTGACCAAATTTTAGTGATGATCGGTTGGTCCGTTTGTGTGCTTGACTATATATGTTTGTCTCAGTATTGGTCAGAACTTAACTCAAAAAATTACCAGCAGATCTTCAAGAAAATTACGGAAGCTGTTATTATTATTAAGAGGCACAGGTGATCAAATTTTGCGATGATAAGAAGTAATCCTGGTTTCAGGACCATTTTGAATTTTATCTTTACAATGAATTACTTGGTCGAGGTATGTGCTCTCAGAGTACACTGGTATTTTCAGTCATAGTAGTCTCTAATAACAGTCTAAGTCGCTTCAAGGTTATACAAAATATAATATGCATCAGTCAGTATTGAGTGATAACTGACTGGCTTTAATTATTATTCTGCATTTAAAATTTAAAATATGCGGCACACAATTGCAGCAATTTTTTTTTCTTATCCCTGACAGATACGTCATTGAAACAGATATATATTTGAGTCAATACAACTATGCGTTTTCTGCTTTAATGATTAATTTTCTATCAGTAAAACCGGTTATTGGGACGCATTGCAATCAATGAAATGACATTCCTCTCATATGAAGGTCTTTCGATTGTTCTTCAAGGATACTTGTGACGGGGGTACCGTCCATGACCTGCTTTTCCTTTAGCCCGATTGAAAATGAACTTTACGGCAGCATCATCATCCGTCACCCATTAATGTGGCCTGAAAATAACTATCACAAGCGCACTACAACACCGCCTAGTAAGTTGAAAAAACTTCAAAATGCCGAGCACAGTACTGGGAGTCACTAGCAGGATATAATCATTCTTTTGTACAAAACGCTCGTGCGCCCTGCATGTATTCGCTGTTCGACCCTTGTTGTTACCTCAATGCAACGATATCCATAAAATAGAAAGAATCCTAAGCTGAGCAACGAAATTGATACATCCGCTGCGAAACATACCACACGAGTGTCGCTCACAGGAAGTATAGGCCTCATATCTTTCGAGCAAAAACGTCTCAGGGCAGAAGTAACATAAACATTCAAGTACTTTAATGGCTTTAATGACGTGCCTGCAACGCGACTTTATATTAGAGAAATCGAAACAACGCCTCCGAAATAACGGCCATAAACTCAAACGTAACGATCGAAGAGAAACTCTAAGTCACTAGTTTTTCCCGAACTTCATGGTGAACGTCGGGAATGAACTCCCCTCCGAAGTTGTTGATGGAACAATAATTATAATCAGCGCTTTTAAAAACTGCCATGATAAATATTAGGAGCAACATCCTCCATAGCTGTGAACTCCTAGTCCAGGAGTCCCAAACTCTTAACAGCCAACGCTTGAGAGGCCATCCTAAACCAACTTCTATCATGCCTCAACTTAATGGACGCCTCAGAGTCCACCATACTCTGCTGCAATTAATCGCGCTTGCACGATCATTTCTTGGCTTATATTGTTTTTTATCTTCTCTTTCTCTTCGGATAACTACATTATTGACATAAGGGCAGTAGCTCATAGAAAACCAGAACGTCAGTTTCGGCTACTCTTTGGGAATGAGCCTGTTGGTCCGTCTACTACCAGCTATGTATCTATTTTTATCTATCCATTGTTTTTTTTTGTGAGACCAACCTGCACCAGAATGAAAATCGAAAATGCAATATGCGAAAACTACCTGAAGATAACCCTTAAAAGCGAACGATAATCAGGTTGACAAAAGCTCGTTCTGGCATCTGAGTGGGCTCTCACTACCAAGACTAGAAAGTAACACTAGAGAAAGCATCTCCGGCCTCACCCATGCAAATTTCCTCTGCATTAACACTTAAGTGAAGACGACGGAGTTCATTTACGGCACCTAGACGCTTTACCTGCCATAGGGACGATTCATTTCAACACTTCAGTCGCTAATTACAGACATTTGGGGACCCTAGACTACAGTTCTGTGTCATCTTTATTGGTTCCGCCGAAGGAAGAGGAAGGTCGGCCGCCAGAGATGCCAACTACAGCAGCAGTTATGCACTGACATGGGCGAGAGATCTCTTTAGTACACCAACCATTGGTCTCACTTGATGTCAGCATATATTTCCTCTTTTTCATTTGGTCTGCAGTGGAGTTCTCTTCTCATTCTCTACGTGAAACTACCAGCTGGGGATGAGAGTAGCTGTTGAAAAAGCTCGGATCTCAGCGCCTGTTAATTATAAAATTAGGTCAAGCGGCCTATATGAGCAGCTTCTGCAATCTTTTCCTTTCCTTTATGCTGCAGTCTGTCATCTTTTGGTAAGTTTACCTTTGTAGGAAAACTAGTGCCATTGTAACTTCCAAAAGGAGCAGAAAATCCCGCCGCAAGAAATGTCACTCTACATATTAACTACGCAGCCATGCACGAGTAAAAAAATAAATATTACAAATTTAACGAAGAATATCTCACAAATTCCTTTTTCACTTTTAAGATATTCTACTCAGCCTTCCTTTGTAAGTGAACTGATACGCATATTGCGTCTGAGAAGAACAAGGAGGTTTCGAACGTCTTAGTATATGCATGACTTACTATTGTGCTTCAGAACATCATTCTTTACATTTTGTATTCTTAAGCCTTTTTTGGATTCTATCTGTAGCGTACAAATACAACTCCAGAGCCCGCGCAAGTATGTCGGGCGCATGCCCTTAAGTACATAGTACACTGCAGAAGCATTTCGTGCATCTACAACGCTGTAGCCGGCGGCCAAAAGTCCGGAGCAACATGCCGGGTGGTTGCGTATAAGTACACGGCAGTGGCCAGGAGGCCGGGGGTGTTGCGCCTGAGTTGATAAGGCGTCGAACGTAACGAGCGCCGTTGCTTCCTAAACGCTGGTGGCAAAGACGTTCAATAAATTGCGGCAATTATGTAAATTGTGTGATAGGCGGCCATGTGCCCCGCCTGATGGATGGTGCGCTTGTCGTTAATGTGAAGAGCAAACGAGAGGAGCGTGTGTGGGGCATTGCAATGATCTTTGCCTTTACGCCGGCCATTGTATTACTAATAGCGACCACACGCTGGGGCTGCGGCCGTGTCTTTCGTATTATACGAGTGCCTTCTGAGCGAGGAAGGACAATGCAAAGCATATACCGTGTACCAAAGTAACTGTAGGCTAGTATATATAATGGCGTTACAACACATTTAATTGAAAGTTTCCCCATCATGGATTACACAAATAAATGGTGTTTTTTGGACAAGATTGACGCTGTCACAAAAGAGTAAATAGCATTAACTGTTCAGGAGCAAAACCGTTGATGTTTATATGGAAGTTTAAGCATCATGTCTGTCACCCTTGCATGCCATGGCTACAAAATTGCTGCTGATGCTTTGATGCCGATCGTTTGCGGAATTTAGTGATATATAAATGTGAATTTCGTTATTAGTAAATAAAAAATTTCATCTGATCTTCAAATGCGAATTCAAACTTTGATTGTGACAGGCTGCAGAGTAACCGCGAGGATGTACAGTTTTCACCGTGTCTGTGAGTGTAGGAATCCGTTCAGACTCGGTGGTGTTGTAATGAGTTTCATTCGCAAAGCTCTGTTCCATATAATTTCGTTCATAGACATCTGCTGCAGTAAACTTCGTTCGCAGTACTGACTTGGTGGGTCAAGGCTGGAAGACCCGGGCATGTTCCCAACGTCGGTTCAAGTATATGTATATTGAAGCAAAATCCTATGCTATTCCCTGGTTGACGGTCTGTGAATCAGCAACGTTTAGTTCCGAGCTGACTGTGCCAAGCTTGAATGGTATAGAAATATTCTCATGCACAGTCCTCGCAGCAAGTGCACGCCCAACTTGCAATGTTTATGTGACTTTAACAGGAAGGCGTACATCATACAATATTCTAACTTTGTGATTCGAAAGTGTGTTTTATAACAAGGATAATGTTACTTATTCTGCGTTAAAGGTTTGAAAAATATACTTAATGTCGCTAAAAAGGCATTCGCTCTGCCTTTCGCATGACACCGGCGCACCTCTTCACCCCAGCGAGCTGAGACCCGCGCACCCGCAAAACCTCCTGAGTGAATTTCTCTAATAAACAAGTGCGGCGGACAATTTAGAGAGCCACGATAGCAATCAGGCATGAAATTTGCAACTGTAAGTGCCCGCTGAAATATTTAGGGAGCATTGTTGTTAATTCAAAAGGTGTACCCGCCTATATTTATTGGCTTTTCTTTTGTCACCGGCGATGGAAAAGCGTGCGGTGATTTCGCGATACTGGGCGGCATTCGGCCATTGCCGCAGTTGTGTATGATGACTGTACTGTGCCTGCGTACTGTGATGTTACTGGGAGTACTGGGACATTGCTGCATACTATGATAGTACAGTCGATTAATTTTAATCGGAATCGGACGGCATAGCGACCTACGGATTTGGTGACTATGATCGGCTGGTTACAGAAAGGGAAGTTGATAGTTTAGGGAAGTCTCTGATGAACAACAATTTGCCAATAAACACACTATATTCGGCTGATGTTATGTTTATTTCCAGTTTGCAATTACGATGAAAGTTAGTAAATTAAAATAATTTATAGGCACTAACTACGTACGGTAGATATTTTTGCGAAGTATGAATGATTTGTTAGAGAAGAGAAGATGATAGCGCGACCTGCTGACAGTAATTTCCTGAGCGAAAAAGTTCAACACAATAACACAATCATATGTGGCGCTAGAGTCCGTTCTAGCAGATGTCTTCACATTATGCTCCTGGCCGTTTTAACCGTTCATCCTAATAAGCGAAATTGACTGTAGCTACTCGGAATGCTGTGACATAGCTAAGTACTATGACGTTACTGGAGCGCTGAAACATTACTCTTGGATTGGAGGCCATTTGTTTTTGTAAACGACCCGTGTCTCACCTCTGTAATTAAATAAACTAAATTTAAGCTAAGGTAATTATCAAATAATAAATATAAAATCGACAGGTTGAAAAATTTAACGTTTCGGGATGAAAAAAAAAAAAATCCCATCATCAGAAAAGTAGAAGAACAACAATGAAAATCTACCACCTATAAATAAAAATTTCCTTTATATCATACTGAGGTGAGCATAGATGTGGTCGGGAGGGAGGGTATAAAAAGCGAATGAGCAGAGCTACTTGAAAGAGCCGGATGTCAGCACCTGCACAGTCGGCTGATGTGGGGCTAATTATGGATTGTGTGAAGCAGTACAGCTGTGGTCACAATGTTAAGGTTGGGCCTTGTTCTGTGGATGTAGAGGGACTCTAATATTGTGAGCTCGATTGGATTGGAGGAGTCTATGTTGGAGAAGTAATTATTGCTGATGGGATGGCTGTTTTGCTCAGCGCGTAAGCGGGGAGCTGAATGTGAGGGTTTTGCAAGTGGTAAACCGGATCGAATGGATACACCTAAATGTTGGTCATTGAGGGCTTTGAAATGTTGTCCAGTGCATACCAATTGTTCTCCTCCTACTTTACCTTCTCAAACGAAGTTAACTTTCTCTGAACATTCTTCAAAAACAACTGTTATCCGCACCATCTTCTGGACCACTACTGCAAATTGTTCCTAGATAAACTGATCGGTCCCGGCATTAGCAAACACTCAGTCCCTAGATTGAACTTCTTTCACTCGCTTCCATACTGCAACAATGCCTCTGTTAGTGCAGTAAAAACATTGAAAACGTCCCTCTCTGAAGCCTACCCACATAGAAATTTCGAGTTTCATACGAGAACACATTTACCCTAGAGTCCTACTTTAAATTCAAAGATAAGCCTCCCACACCACTTTTGTCAAGTGTTACCTGCCGTTTCAAATGCAGAGGATGCAATGCCTCGTACATCAGTAGCACTGGAAACCATTTCAAAGCCCGAATTGACCAACATTTAGGTTTATCGAGTCGAACCGCGTTACCACTTGCAAAACCCTCAGATTCAGCTCCCCGCCTACACGCCGAGCTAAACAATCATCCCATAAGCATGAATAAATTCTCAATCATAGACTCATCTAATTCAACCGAGCTCACAACATTAGCATCCCTCTACATCCACAGAACATGACCCAGCCTTAACATTACGACCTTAGCAGTAAAGCTTCACACAATTTACAAAATCTCCACATCAGCCGACTGTACAGGAGCTGACATCCGGCCTCTCCACGTAGCTCTGCTCATTCGCTTTTTATACCCTCCCTCCCGATCACATCTATGCTCCTCTCACTAAGATATAAAAGAGATTTTTACTGATAGGTTGTAGATTTTCATTTTTCTTTTCTATTTTTCTGGTGCTGTTTTTTTTTCATCTCGAAACGTTAAATCTTATAATCTGTCGACTTTATATCTATCATAAAACTAAATTTGATGCACCAAAAATAAAAAAAACTCTAGTCGTGTCTAGTTCTACTTTGAATTAGTTTTGGTTGTGTAGTTGGATGCAAGGTAATCTAGATAAGGCGTTATGAATTGAAAACAAGCATGAGCGTGTTGGACACTTCACTCCACTGACCTTATGAAAGAAAGCACACCGGCGCTGCCACGGCACCAAGTCGTCGGGACCGAACACTCAGCCACCGACTCCCAGCAGCGGCCGTGGGGTCCTCTCAGAGGTCAGACAGGGTCACCGTATCTGAAATGAAAGTAACACCACAATGAAGGATCTGTTACAATAAATAAGCTCCTACATTCTTTGGGGATACTATTGCGCCGAGTTGGTTCCGATGGCAGGGATAAGGGAAAGTTTAGTGGGTCTTGGAATACGGGACGGTGAGAGTGTTTGGTTGTTCTCTATTAGTAGAACGCGAACATTAGAATAAAGGACAGCACATACAATTTTACTATGTGCTACGTGGTATCGAATGCGACAGATTGTCTAGTTATAGCGATAACCGTAATATATGATACACAATCAAACGAAGATAAAAATAGCTCCAAACTATGTAACGAACTCATCCTCCAAATCTGTGCTACAGGAACATCGACATAATGCATCGATTTTTGAAAATGAGATAAGCATATTTCACGTGCTAACAAAGAAAAAAAAATCGGAGAACAACAGGATATCAAACGAAACAACAGTCAAATTGTTGCAGTACGGAAAATTCCTACCTAATTGGACGAACATCGTAATCGACGAATGATGGGAGAAGTAAAATAAAAAAAAGTGCAAGGGGCTTTGAAGTGAGAATGCAAGGTGCTGCCAGCTTTGAGAACCATGTAGCTTTATAGAGCTGTAACAGTAGGAAAGTAATAGAGTGGGTTGGAGCTTCGAACTATCTCGTCACTAGCGGCAGGCCTTATGCTTACCCATAAACCACACCATACATTGACTGGACACTGGCTCCTAAGGCAGATTTCGGTCCCGCAATTGGGCCTGACTGCACGGTGAGGCCGACGCATTCTTATCTGTTCTCCCATTATCTTTTCATACTTTGTTTAGCTATTTGACTAAATTCTTTTGTCTTCAATATATAATGTAGTTTTAATATCTTTTAACGGCCGTCCTGGCTGCTTCTCATGGGGAATTATGCATTTTTAGTCTCTTGGTTACTTATACATTTTTAGTTCATGGCTACTAGTATGGTTTTATTCTGTAGTTTTACTGTGGTATTAACTAGGTTTTTCAGTATTCCCGGGATTTTTCAATCGTCCTTATCTCACGGCTATTTAGCATCGAGCTCTGCCAAAAGCAGAGGTTATTGCGTCAAATCCGATGTCGGAAAAAACTCAATTGTGTGTGATACTAAAGTACATTACATAAAGCATCTATGAGCCAATTTTTTCCGTAAAATTTATTATTCCTAGAAATAATGATGAGCTTTCATTTATTTTTGGTATCCGAAGGTTTGATATATATCGGGTACAGAAGGTGCAGAAGATACATGCTAGTGAGTTTGGATTCCCTGCTCTACAACGTATTCCTCATGGTACTCTATACGACAAAGAAAATGATCCTTTAGGTCTCTGTAATTATGAGAACTCTATTAAGACGTAAATAAGCCTCTAGGCCCAATTACGAGAGGCCCGATTTCAGTGTCCGGCCAATGTATGATCAGGTCTATGATTCACCTTATAAAAACAATTCTGGCACTGCCTGGGATGGAAAAGAGTTCACTTCTTTGGATGCCGAGCAAACGGAAAGGCCTAAAACCCATCAAGCTCTCCAGTTATAGTTTACTGCTAAAATTCAAGGCGTGCCAGAATTAGACTATTACAAGAGGCTTGTCCACTTTCATGTGTATACTTAACTCAACGAAGATTCGAGATCACAGTCAGATATGTTTAAAAAGTTCTGGAAGGAATAACTCTGAATGTAAATGAGCTAACTGCTTAAAGATACTAGAGACGTACTGGTCGCACTCTAGTGCGGGTCTCCATCACAAATGGCGGCGACGCAATGGCAACGAAGTATTCCAATAGCTTCACCTTTCGGGACGCTAGGCTGTTTAGCAAATTGCCTTGTTATATTCGGAACGCCGGTAGCATTGAAGCTGCAAAGTTCAAAAATTTACTAAACTTACACTTGCTAAAAGTACCATACGAGCAGCGAACCGTTACGTGCCGTGTGGTAATGACTAGCTGCTAGCCCTATCGCTGATGACTGGCTGCCGTAATCACCCCCGCATAGACGGGCTGCGTGCATAATGCAGCCTGGACCTCAACCGACAAACTTCGAAGAGAAAAGAACGGAGCAGTAGAACAGAAAGAATTTCATATATTACATTTTCCTCTTCTGTTCGTTACGAGTGCTCGTGACTGATATTAAATCATCACGCTGCTTTTAGCGTGTTCTAGTATGAACAAAATTAATGGGGATTTGGAATATATGTAGGCATCCCTCTATACTGCTCATATAACTCGTGCAATAACTGACCTGTACCTGAAGCTCATGCTCAATACCTATTATCTGGCTGGAACCAGAACCCAGCTGCTCGACGGGCATCGCTCACATCACATCCCCATAACTTCATTATCCACAGGATCTCTCGATCACAGCGTCCTGACAATCTCTCATCAACTGACTTCTTCTTGCTGTTAGTTTCGGCGCTGCGGCGTTGATTACTCGCGCCCATTGCAGTTTTTTGGGCGCGGGCCGCTGCGGGAGGTGGCAGCTTCTTCTGATATTTTTTGTGACGGCACCAGGCAGATTTATGGCGCTTATCGTGGTAACTTGTATGGGAGCATGGCGGTGAGACCAGCTCGTGTATGTACGGCCACGGCTGAGCTCTCTGTCAGTCGCGGGTGTTGGGAGTTAGCACGTGCGACGATGGGTAGAAAGTGAAGGTTTCGGTACACGGGTCTTGCATGCAAATCTGCCGAACACTATATAATGTGCATTGCATTATAGTACCCAACAGAGTCGGTCATACTTGATGCATCATTCGTTGGCGTACGAGTATATGAAGACAGGTTATTGAAACGCTTAATGAGAGGAGTATATTGTAGCAAGTCCGAGTGAAATAGTTATGTCCCAAAAACGGATGTAGTTCTTATTTAATGAGTGAAAAAATTTCTATGATGGTGTTAACCGCTGGCATACTGCATGCTTGCGACGCGGCTGCAACGAGACTGTGCTTGCGCACTATAATAGTTACATAGTACAAAATGTGCAGTCCAAAAGGGCAGGTAAGCAAAGTATGTCATGCATTACCTTACAAATGCCACAGCCCTGAAAGGATCACAGGTATATATCTATAAGATTCCTCTGTAATGATTCCAGAAAATTTTACTGCATAAGGTTTCGTACTGTCATATTGAGTGTTACAGTAGAAGAGCGCAATTTAGTCGGCATCGGTAGTGAATGGAAATCCATCACTCATTAACAAAAAATAACAGTTTTCGATGGATATTCGTAAAGGTATAAGGCCGCTTTTGTCGTTGTGCCATAAGTATTTTAAAATTCAAAAGTCGCTAACAAATAAAATGGAATTCCAATCCCTTGGTAAACTTGGGATGTGATTATTTATCATAATCGTTTATGAGACTGGAAAATTTTGAAAATTTTGTGCAAAAAAATAAATACAATAATAATATGTTACCCACACACAAAGAGAAATCTTTGTAACGATAAATCTTTATTTACTTTTTAAGATGCAAATCTAATCTGATTCTCGTTTAGAATTACATCTTAATAACTAGGTACAAACTAACCGTTATTAATATTTCTCTGTGTGCAGCATGGCTATAGCTTGGCGACAGTTTTCACCATTATTTGCCGTATGCCACGTTAAGATAGAAAAAGGGGTTCTAAAGTAAAACTTGCATGGTGCGAATATTGCAGCACCAAAGTAAGAACTTCACTATGTATGCCGCCTTCTCAGGGCGGCTGCGATTGTAGAGACGCTCTAACACTGACGTCAATCATCCATCATTCAATCATCGGCTGAGGCTGACTTGAAAAGGTCGCCCTTCAGCATGCTCTCTACAGTGACAATTTGGGAGGTCTGGCTCGGCAGAGTTGATACATTCTCTTGACTTTCTTCTTCATTATTGACCAAAGGAAAGGACTTAAATTGCAGCCTCAGTCAAGAAGGTTATGATTAAAACAGTTACTGTCATGAATGGAGCACCTTGTAGCGAGATAATCTAATATCACTATAGCGCCATCTTCTACCAACCTTCAACTATGAACGTTGATTTTAGTGCTTCAGTTTGGGTCGAAACCGACTATTTGCGAGACGTAAACAACCTGAGCTCTGGTGCATTTCACAAGTAATAACTGAAACTGGCTTCAAAGTTGCGAAACCAACGTTCTTCACGGAAGTCACGGACAGCTAAAGCTAATGAGGTTAGCGTATCTTGATAGTACTGTTTCATTCAATTATAACTATAGTACGGCTATATAGAGTCTGTTCAGTCATCACATTGTTGTGATGGACGAATTTGACGCTTACTGAATTATATATACTAAGACTAAATTAGCTTTTAATTAATTAAACACGTTCAAATTGAAATTTGAACCTAAATTAGCTCCTTTAATTAATGCTGCAGGGAAAATTAAGACTTCCATTTCCTGAAGGAAAATATTTCATTGAAACATCATGTATGAAGTCCTTATGTAAATATTTGAGTACAGGGCAATCTTTATAACGCTTTTTTCACGAACCTGTAATGTTCATGTATTCTGGACGGGATTAATGGTGCTCTTCTTGCCAGAAATAAAAACATTCACTTAATGCTGCACTGGCTTAATTTAGCAACAACACAAATCAGTAGGATCGCTACAAAGGATTTGCGTCGTTGAATCTATATCCTGCTCTTGTACCCAATAATTTTTAACACTGATAAAATTTGCTGCGAGCAAGACAGCAAACGTCTTGAGATGTTATATATATTGAAGGAATTTACCTTCGAAGGATGGAGTCACCTGTGTGTATATTAATCTCTGGACCATAGTGATATTTGGTAACATCTCTAGGAATGGTAATCTTCACCGATGTTCATTGTTTGAGTACCTAAAGGTACTCATTTATGACAAAGGGATCGAAATCCCTGAAATGAAGACCGATGAACAACGTTAATGCCGATCATCGACAGTAATGTTGTTGTGCACACTGCGTCATATCGTTTAGACTTAAAGGCTAATAAGCGCGTAATGCGAGTATCAATTAACACTGAAATATACATTTATATTTCATTGGTTCTCACTTATTTGCAGCATGCTTGCTTTGCTTCAGTCTGGAATATGATTTTGACTTAATCACAAAGGATAAACCCAAATTTAACCCTCAAACTATGATACACAAACATTTGTTTCCCTCTGAAGTACAGCAAGTCTTCGGGAATTTCATTCTGGCACCATGTTAGTATACTATTAATTAAGTAACTTTTTTATCTTCACTTAGCCGCCTGGTACAGCTATAAGAAATATACTCGGGAATATTTAAAGCGATGACCACTACCGCCTCGTAGAAGCTGGTCATCATCAAGGCTGGTCACGAGCTTATCATTTGTTTAGTTCTTATTAGCGACTGAGCCACGGTGATCAATCACAGCGCACTGCAGTATATGGCCTTATTATAGTCACCTCACAGTAGGATGTGTGCAGTCGTCGTGCTGCTCTTCCTAAGGCTACAGACAGATGAAGATGGACGAGTTGGTTAGAGCCCATTAACTGCAGTTAGAGTACGTAGAGGACGAAGCGGTAGAGCTTGAATCTGCTGGTTTCAATCTTAAAAGTACGCTACAGCAGGTGCCTATGACATCATAGACATAGAATATGCTTCCAGATATGATAGAGAGTGGATATGGTTATGGCTACATGGTTTCTCATATTAATTAGCGGAGGATGTATCATGCTCTATGCAACCTAGATTTAAGCTCTTATAACATGAAATTATGTAAGTTTACACGTTTTATGAGGAGATATTTTGATTTGTTTCTTATGATATGAAGCGACCTGGGCCTACACTTCTTATCGATAGTATCATGTCGCTCTTTGCTGCCAGCTAAACATGAAGGACCCACTTACCATGAAGTTGTGAAATCAGCGATTTCGTGAAATCCTTGAAAACTTCAACCATTTCTTGCAGTGACTTACTCGGGGATTTCCCGAAATTGTTTATATCTACAGATACTTCGGGAAATTAATGGAAAAGACCCCTGGTTTCTCACAGTCATGTGACGGATGGAATTATTATAAGTAAATTCTTGAAACTAGTTCTTTATATGGTACGAAATGGGCTGCAGGCGAAAGAGTTCCTGTTCCTTTAATATTCCTTTAATTTCATATCAGTGTCACTACTTTTAATCGTAAACTGAAATCTCTATGCACTTGGCTTACGATGCACAGTGGTGTAAATGTGATGGAATACATGACGCTCAGGGGGCACAGGATGGGCCCCAGTGTTAAGTTAGTTATAGGTCGCCCATCCTATGCTATGGGGAGTAGCGCCCGAAGTAACCCATATATAGGTTATCTGAGCCTACGAGACATCTGTGTTTTGGTCCCATTTTGATTCCTTCCATTTTTCATGCTCCTGCTGATGGTACTTTATTCTTGTCTTCTTCTCTTTACTCGACTTACTGTTCCTATATGCGTTAATGCTGTGTAGGAATACCCTCGTGTACGAGTTTCACGTTTCTATCGATGTACATGATAACCATTTCTCTTTTCGAACAGCTTTTCTATGGCCATGAAGGCTCAAACTAATAAAATTTAATAGTAACACAACTAAGATCTGAGTTTGTGTGCGTAGCCCACGCCTCTATGTACAATGCGCATGAAGAATCCTTGGCAAGCATCTACCTGTTCCAGTTTTCTGAACACTATTCTATGTTTTGCAAGTGAACACTTGTGTTCCAAGTTCTGGTCTTGTGGGTGTTGGTAGATAAGAGAACTTCATGAACATTCTATAAGTCACTAACCTAACCTAAGCAAACCTACAGCCTCATGCTACTTCGCGAACAAAATTAATATGCAGGATTTCCTTACTGGCGGCATTCACAGTCTGACCTACAGTACAATGACTTATTGCACCAGTGGCTCCCAAATTTTCTTATGCTGACCCTCTTGGGCCTATTCGTGGGGTTCCTATATTTTGTCTAATCCTTCGTTATGTATATGCATACCTTGGTCCTTTCTGTTTTGATTTACTCCGAATTTCACCAAGTTTACCCTTACCTCTCCTTTTGCTTCACCACTCTCTAGAACGTTCCACGAACCCTGGATAGATACTGGATGGCAGGCAGTAATATCCAACTTGGGAACCAACGTATTAAAGTAAATAAATCCATAATTTTCGACTAATCATACCTTACATCAGACATTCCCCATAATCAAGCAGTGTGGCGCGTTTCCTCTTCAAGCAAAAGCTTTCCGCAAGACGAACACTTGCTGCAATATCTGCAGAAAAGAGGTGCTGGTGAGCAGCTACGAAACGTGGTGGGAATACGATACTGCCATTGATTGCATGACGATCTCTCGAGCGGGAGCGATAAACCTGCCAGAAACGACCAAAATCACGGACCTTTCATCTGCCCTTTTAACCCGTGAACATGCAGAGTATGGTGGGGCAGATCTGTGAAGCAGAATGGCGACGGCAACTATATCGAAATCGGTATCAAAGATAGCACTGACTGTTTGCATTCATGCTGGTTTAGTGGATAGAAGATGCGCATATGATATGATGGATGGTACGAAACATACTGGAGATGTACTGGATGTGAGACACACTCATAATGTTGTTCCTGTTTCATAATTAAAGAGACTCGAACTGAGATAATATCAAAATAATAAATACAAAGTCGACTAAAAAATAAAATATAACGTTCCAGGTGAAAACATCCCATCATCAGAAAAGAAAAATTATATGTAACCTACAACCTTTAAGAAATGAAAAAAAATCCTTTATATATAGGCTGTAGGTCATAATTTTTTCTGATGATTGAATTCTTTATCCCGAAGCGTTAAATTTGTTCTGTTTCATGGTATAAGGCCACACATTTCAGCAATAATTTCATAATATGTATGCAAGAAGTGATTTATGTAGGATAGCGTGCTGTCCTTCGCAGTTTTAAAGTGTTAAGCGTATTCCAAGACTGTAAGTCGATCGCGTATCAGTTTATTTAACAGGAAAAATTCTAAATATTTAAACTGCATCAAAAAACAGTATAATACGGTTCTACAATTTGGCTTGTGTTACTATTAGTATTAATTCTTATAATAATAAAGTTGAATCAACCCATTATTATAATGTTTGAGCTAACAGAGGAATACCAATAAAACTATATTTATGGATGTGCTGAAACATAACTGGTAATATTTGTGATGACTTGCTGATACAAAAATGCGATATGAAACATAGCCAATCGCTAATACCAAAAAATTTGGTAGCAAACAAGAGGAATGGATTGAGAATGAATTTTAATGTAATTAAGGGTACTAGTAGTTATATTCTATAAATGACACGTTATTTCAACTAAACTGTGTCAGTTCCTTTCTGATTGTAAGTACTCAATTTCTATAAATATTTTGACTGTAAAATTGGGCGGACCTCTAGAGGGATAAAGCCATGTAACACATAGCGTCCTTGAAAGCATAACTTTTTATATGACAGTTTCAACCAACACATTGTACAAACTACCACCTTCGGTGCTGGAACTATAATGCTGTCTTAGAGCGAAACTACCAGCCCTGTATTACAGCAGCATGATTCAAATATCTCGTATACAAGGAACAAGCCAAAAAAACACGTGTTCGTATCTAGAATCGAAATGCGATGGTCATCTTCCAAGTTTATAGCTGGAGTAAACATTGAGGGCGCAATGCTATTGAAGAAAATAAAGTCCCATAATAAAGTCCCAATAAAGTCCCAAATCTTACTTTACTGGTACTGGAACTATGGAATAACATACAGTTAGATTCACTGAGCAAATAATTCAAGCTACATCGAAACATCATAGAATACGAAAATTCGGGGAATGAGACACAAGCAGTATCATAGCATTTAAACTTTATCACAGCAATTATATTTTCTTTAATATTTGTGTTTGCTGCGTCAATTAATTAATAACTGATCGTTATTGGTTAAGCTTTATATTCGATGGACATTTTACCCTATGAGTGGGAGTGAACCTTGACGTTGCAGATTAACAGGGAAAAAATGAAGCGTAAATGGCCACCAGCATTGTCTGGATTGGCTGCATGGATGTCTTCGTGACTTGGGACAAGCAGTCTGTCAAAGAGGTGTGGCGTCCCAGTGTCGAGGTGGAATATGGATGGAGTTGGATAATGAATTGTCGATCTGCACTTCACAAATGCAGCATAACCCTCGTTTCAACAGCCACGTTAATTAATGCATTTTGCAAGAAGTTCCTGGTTTTATTAGTTCCACAAATCCATGATTTTTTGTATGTCCTGCAGTATTGACTTCCCTCTTGGTGTATAGTGATTACAGTTTGATCTTAGCATGGACCAATCTCCTCAGCGCCCCAAACTGTTAATCTTGCAGTAAATCAGCCTGAACATCGTCTCCCAATGTATAATAATAACTACAGGTTGTCGTAAGTATGGACCAATTTGATCACCTGCACGTAACCTTTGAGCTCTGGTAACAGTTTACTACAAAGCCTTACATAAATTAGTGTCCATGGGGCTCTCAGGTCTAGCTTCGGGATCCTGTTTTCCGAAATGATGGGCATATTATTTGAAAAGAAATATGGGAGCCTTAAATTACGGAGAAGTATCTACTTAATATACGCATCGGTTTATCTGTGGCACTATATTTTAATACCGTGCTTTATAAAAGCAAAAACATTGCCATGGTTCAGGTATGATTTGGAATAATAATTAAAATAGGAAGAATTTGTTGAACGTCGAACAGCTTTTTGAGTGGGTGCTTCTTACTCTGGTTTACGCTCGCTAAACTCACGACTTAGGCAGTGAATATTTGTTTAAGTACATTATCCAAGGAATGTATTTCAATGCTGAAGCATGTGTTTGCATCCACTGTATCAAATAATGCTTTCGAAGCAAAACTCATATGCCCGCATGTATTTAAGTGACATAATATAATTAGATATGCAACATTACTATACTGTTCTGCGCTTAAGTAAATTAAAGCATTAATGACAAACTGGATTCTGTAAATTTTTTATTGCAATTATAGAACTAGGTAATACTCCATTGAAAATATTGTATGAATAATAATTTTCATTTTAGTGACGGGGAATTTAATAACACTAGGGGCATTATTGATCCAATTTCAGTACATTGCTGTTGATCTGTGCTCTTGCTACAATTATGACTTTCACATTCTCAAAATACCTTCGTTGGCAGTGCAGTTCAGTGCTCTACACCCTAATGCAATTGATGCTCGCTCAAAGAAATCCTACTTTATGCCAATGTCCTCTACTTTCCAATCCTCGCTTCGTGGCACCGATGATACTAGCTGTTCTTATTTCGTGCTTTGATGTAGTTTCTTTACAGCTTGCATGTTATACTTTTCCTTATAAAATAAACCCTGACAAAAAACGCCATTCCGCTGCCACAGCGCAACGCGCGTATGCTCGGACAGCATCAAACGCAGCCGCCAACCTCCTCCATCTTAATTCCGCCGCTCCAACGCCCGCTGTCTTATAATCACTGATTTAATGGCTCATGGAGTCTATTTGCCTATAACACTCAGTGGGGCTTCCTACCTTTGATGCGCATTGTTGTTGTGCGTCGGGAGGTGACGGGGCGCAAGTCCGCACTATCCACCATATTTTCGCCGGGATAAAAACCACATTTGCGCTGCCCATATGTGATAGCTGCCATTGGAGACGATGGGTATGTCTTTATAAAGCAATGCATTGCGCTAGCGAATAAAAAAGAAGCATAATTAATGGGGTGAGACGCGGGAGTGCATAAAGATTGCGTCAATTCTACATCGCATTTGCGCTTCCGGTAAGATCATCTCAAGGGATATGACGGGCAGTGATCAGAAAACCATGTGATTATTAGGTGAGCAAGGAAGATAAATTGTGCGAGAAACTCTAGTGGAAAGATCACGCTCACTGATTCTTTCCTCACCAGATTACAAAATTTGAAGTCGCGTTTAGTTTTGCAGCTAGACAATTTTCATCCCGAACGACGCATAGCAAAGAGCACAGTCACGAATGTATTTTCCGAGTAAAAAAAAAAAAAAATACATAATCTCGTGAGACTTGTAAAGGGCCAGACTGCGTAGTTTAATTAATTTTACGTCAGAATTGAATCGCATTTGTCTCTCACATGGCACACTGCAGCCTGAGACGATTTCTTACTGCGTTGGAGTTAGCATTACAGCGAGGAAAAGAGCTTCAATTCATGTGGAAAATGCACGTGAATAAATTCCCGGCGTCTTATTTATCTGGCACTTAATTTAAAATCGCATTTATTTTGTGGGTGTGAGAGCTTGCAAGCAAATTGATCCTACACGCAGCGTGTCCAATATATGCATGAGACTGTAATATGAAACTATCAGTGGAACTTTGTGTCAGCGTAATTTAGTGACTCTGTGCGGTGCACTTAGTTCGCAGACACTGTGTATAAACCCCCAAAAGACACTGTGATGGCGGTTTGTTTATGCTGTGAATCTTTCACACTGCGCCAGTAATTTAAGAATTTAGTCTTTTCCACGAATGCGATGCGCGAATGAGACAAGGAAATCTCCGATAACGGTTGTGGCGGCTATTGAGGATATCGGATAATCACTTAAAAAATTTCAGTTGAATTTGCTACAGTAATATATACGCAAATTCATTGGGTTTCTTTTTTTTTTCAGGGACAGAAGCACATTACATTTGTATCGCTTGCGTGTCTCCGTGTTTGTGAACACGCAACGAGATCATAAACATAAATTAATTTGTGTCCGTCAATTATTACTGAAGAATGAATATGTTGCTATAGGTTCAGCTTTGTAATGTTGCGGCAACTGTAGAAATATGATTCGCGGTAGTGCAATAAAGTTAATTACTCAATAATATTTTATTATTATTATTTCATAGTTGAAGCATTGTGATTGGCCACTTGCCTGGCCATGAAATATTTTCCTTCGCCGTAATATCTTAAAAATCATAATATTATTCACTCTTATACAACTTGTAATTATTACACGACAAATATACAAAATATTGCCTTTATTATGCTGGTCATTAATATGTACAAATTTGTTCTGTGGCTGTTATTGCTTGGAACGTACGATAGTTTCATTCAGTATGAGGTTTCACCAATCATTAACTTTAAACTTACGAACGAGTATCTCTTGCTGTTTTAGAAGTACTTATGGTATAGATGTATTGTACAGACAGTTCCAGCAAGTTCTCTTTTAAAGAAATGATGATACTTGGTTACATATTTCTTGACTATAATTATTTCCTAGATGGTATACATACAATTTAACGTGCATTTGGTGTGGTATCAACTTTTTATTTTATTTGCCAGAAATGAAAATTGGAATTTTTCAGGGTAATTTTAACGCCGTTATCCGGATCGAGAGAATCCTTTAGTACATACCTAGTTATTAAACCAAGGAAGACTAAGCACATTAGATTGTTTTAGTCTAGAACAAATGTTTATGGTACCCAACACTGCAGCACATACTTATATCTGGGTGGATCTCTTGGCACATGAAATGCTATACTTCTAGTTGAGGTATTTGGGACTTGAATAGATAGCTCTTCGTGCGTAAATTATTCTCTACGAACAACTTTTGCCTTTGGTTCTTCCAACCAAATGTTTTGGTGGTCACGAACTCACAGATTTATTTCTTTGTTTAATAATACCATATTTATTTCAGCGTCAAAACTAAAACCATGTGCAGATTTTGTTCGCTTATTTCGTAATTCTATAACAATGATTGCTACAAGGTTTCGAATGAGCGGCAATGTGATCAGTAATGATGACCACCGATCTCGTCGGGCCATTTATAATAATGAACATTGTATTTATGTACGCGTGAGACGCACGTAGACGCGAGCGTATTGTGCCATTCCGGGTCTTCTTAAACGTAAAGTCAAGTAGAGACTGTTCATACAGTTTAAAGGTTTTATTCAAAATAAACATCTCAAAAATATATCCATGCAACCGTTAGCCACATGTATTCAATCGTTAAATTTTCTAAAATCTAGCAACCTTATATATATATATTCTAAAATCTAGACACTAGCATAATAACAAAGTTTTATTAACTTTTTTCGACAAAATCAGTTTGTACAAATAATGAAATGGAATGCTACGCGAAAGCGTAGATATAACCCATGCTTTATTGCCATCAGTTTTTCCACTTTAACGCGGAATAACACCTTCAAAATACTCAAATAGGGGACTACGCTATGAAGGCTTTACCAAGAAAACATATGAATATATATACTTACGGCAACATAAATATGCACTGACCCAATTCCAGTTCGCTATCGTTGAACGTCGTTATAGTTGCCTCTTAATGCATGTTTACGTCTACATTGCATGAGAAAGTTGGGGGTTATCACAGATGTTGAAGCGCCCAACCTCACATTAACGTCTGATTCTCAGCTGCGCTGTCAGGAGCAATGCCTGCCTGTCAGCAGCAGTCTGCTGACTGTCGGCTAAACGATTCCTGATAAGACGTCGGCGCGAGCAACTGATTACGTCGCTGTGCGCTCCTGATAACGTCACTCTATGCGTCTTTATATGAAGACGTCACCATCGTAAGCTGAGATTTCATGAAATTATGACCAGATTAAGAGTTGCTCTCTAGCAGCTATGAAGTTCAACGAGCGTTTTGCTAAACTTTATTTCTTATTTTGTAAGTGAACGTCTGTCGCTAGTAATATTATTGTCTGAAACTCACTGTTTTGCATGGCTCGGCATCCACTCCTGCCAGCATTTCATGACGATTACGTTAGTCATAATCATCGGATTTGATGAAAGAATTTGAAGGTTTCTCCTTGACAATTTGTAAACGCAAATGAATGAAAACAAGGAAGCTGAGTCTACGCAATGTTAATGAATGTTCTCTCATATTTAGTCTTTCAATGCAATAATAAAAAGCTGTCATGATACCATCACTTGAAAAGAGTGGATACAATGTGTCTAAGCGATACCTTGCTCTAGTGGAGACAAGCTTGTTTTCTTGGTATCCTTCAATCCGCTGTTGCCTGAATGTAACATCACTTATCTTAAGAACATAAGAACAACAGTGTTTGCAATGTCCCCAAATTTTTGTGTATAGGTTAAACCAGGACCTGCATTTTTATAGCTTAAGCGTGAGATTTTACTTTGTTGAAATTTATTGCGAGAGTGTGACCTATCGAATGCGAGGTACCGAATAATATTGAATATATAACCCTTGTCGTTACTAGCATCACACAATCAACCGCCTAATGTTAATTAGTTAACAGTTATGCTACCACGGAAATACACGTCAACGTAATAGCACCGAGAGGACGGGACTCGGTGCTTTGACTTCCACTCTGGACGTGAGGCTTTCGGTTCGTCTATTGCGAACTAACTGATATAATCTTTGCTAAATTTAGTGTGGCGAAATTGTCCCACGGACTCACCTAAAATCACACTTTTTTTTTTGTTTTGCAATGAACCAAAGAACGCTGATTGCACGAGTACAATATTGCATACCATCACATGCTCTTTTCTGCTATACAATTAAGGCAAATACTTTGAAGTAATTCGATACACAAGATTGTAAGATCTGTTTGACCAAACCTTGCTCACTGAACAGAACTGCGGACTTATTTACAATCTGATGTAATTTGATCCCTATTGCGTATTTCCAGTATGTCTGCATGCTCAGTTTCTGTAGTTAAGATGTGAGGTATACTGTATGCTACAATACAATGCCAGTCACACAACGATTACTTTATCGTAAACTGTATCCGGTTTTGCCTCATCGTTATCTATTTAATTCTAGGGCGGCTTTAACTTTGCATATAACTGACTAAATGCAGGACTCTGTCCTGTGATGGATACTCTAATGAAATAACTTAATAACTCTGTAGTCAATCCTGAACAAATTACGAGCCCTTGACCGAGCCGTATCGCAATGCTTTGTTAGATTTTAAACATTAGTGCGACCACAGTCTGCACGACAGCAGTGCTGCAACTGCATGCTGCTAGCCGCACCACAGCTCCTAGTGAAGTTCTCTGTAAGCAACAAGCAATTAATTAGCTCGGCGTAAGATCAGCAAGCCAGCATGTTTATCGCAACGCCAGTCACAATTTACGTTCAGCATCAGCGATGCATCTTCTCACTTGCAGCTTCAGTTTATCCTGCCATTCTTGTATGTTTTTTGACCTTAGAAAAACAGAAGTTGTGCTCAGGAGCTCATTAAGGATTGGTTGCATTGGCGTCACGGCGGAGGATATCCTTTTAGCTTGTCACTTTTGGCTGTTACTGCTCGGTAAATTTGTTATTCGATAGGTCTGTCCGTAAACATACGTGCATCATGTGTTCGAGACATTTTATGATAGAGTAAAAGAGCAGAAAAAACACCAGTAAGAAAGCAGATTCCTTAATGCACTGTATATATTAATATGAAATATTGTAGTGTGATAGCAGTCGATCAGCGCGCTCGTGAATGAACGCAGGAAGCTTTATCGCTGAGAAGCACTTGAACACAGGAAGGCCGCCTGCTTCGGGGACCCAGACAGTTCCACAAACCTAAGGCACGAGCCCGCATTCAATTATTGTTGCCTCGACTAATTCCATGGCCGCCGCAACTATACCGTTTTAGTCACTACGCTGATCTCTCGTTGGCTTACTTAATTCTTTAATTTGCTTCTTATTAAGACCAATGGCTGGGTTTATGCAGGCACAAGACAGTCTACCGTATACACAGCCCCCAGCCCCGTTAAGCATCGTAAGTCCTTATATATATCGAGCACAAAGCCATAGAGTGCGGTTAATTGAGTGCCCCCTGACGGCACGCCGTCCTATTTACTAAAGTTATTGCATTGGTGTGGCGGCGAGACAGGACTGTGGTGCAAGCACAGAGGTGCTTCTGTTCTTCTCCAATGTGTCCCTTGGCAGTTGTATAGTAAAATGCAGCTAACGCGCGCCGCTCGTCTGCTTTGTTCCTTAACAGCAGTTGAATAAACATCTGCACAGCGATAGAGCGTGTTGCGTAGCAAGTCTGTCGGTTATGCATATATGATGTAGTAAAGTAATATTAAATCTAGGTACCTTAAATATCAGCTTGTTTTCACAACGGTTGAATGGCGGAGTACAGCGCAAGTTTGTAAAGGCTGTATATTAAATTAATACTCATATAAACTGAAGCGAGCTCAAATTTTATTGCTCTTTGACTTTATAGCAAGTTGCCAATATACCTATATCCAGTGTTAAGGTTTCAATTGTTTTTGAGCAGAATGCTCTCATTTATTGTAGAAATACAAGTATAGCGTTAGATATAGCGTTAGATAACTAATGAATGGCCTGCAAATACTACTCTTGTTCTTCCAATAACTTTTCACCCAATCCCGTTGAAATTGCGCATGAGAGTGTCCGTACTGATAACAACGGCTATTGGCTCCAGCATCTTAATTTTTTAAACTCGATTTATTGACGCTTCGACTCTATACTCTTCTACAAAATTACCAGCGATCCTGATTTAGACCCAGCAGGTGATGTGTTCTCTATTTGCAACGGGAAGTGACGTCATTTTAACGCGCGCAGTCATACCTCGCAACTTGAGAGAACCCGATAGTAAATGGGCGAAGGTTGAATAGACGGATATGGGCAGGACGCGGCCACTCAGCCTAAGTCAGGCATGTGTTTCCGAAGCCTGCCGCACCCGTGAGACTGCAACGAGCCTGGTAATTGCGCATGCGGATGCCTTGTCTTTATCCCAAAATAGTGCTCTAAATGTTACGTCAGATTGTTTCTCGCTCGTCATCTTGTCTGCGTGGCAGTGATTTGTCGATTTGTGTGTGTGTTGTGACGACTTGCTTGCGGATCTGTCGGCGGCCTATCCTCGTTGCTTTGTCTACACGTCGCCTGATTGATTGTCTGCAAATTGATGACCTGCGTAGGTGTCGGTTTGCTTGCATGATGGCTCCTGCAACTCTATTGTGTCAACTTAGCTCAATTAAACAGCGAATTTGGGAAATTCGAAGCCGTTCAGGTCCAGCCAAGAATATGCTTGGCCTGTAACACTCGTGGGATAACAAGCTTGCTCTTTTTATGCGGATACACTGGCCCAAGCAAAACGGCCCCATTACTGTATCTTAATTGTTGTCTTGACAACTGCCTGCCTCTCGTGATCTTGAAGCATAGAATTGATAGGCCAGAAATTTTTCATCTGGTAATTTTTTGAAAGCTTCTATCCTTTCTGTGGAAGGATGCCGTGCTGCACGCAACACTAACCTCTATCCGTCGTACCCACATTACAATTGTTGAAGGTAAGCGTTTACGAAAAGCAACTCTCGAAACCGCTTAGAGCCACGTAAAAGATTCTTATTATTGACTCAATAATATATTGTGACAACACAAAATACAGCATATGCCGTGCCAGGTTTTAGATTTAGATCATAAAATTACATACACTTAAAGACATTAAGTAAATTGTACGCTTACGCTCATTCATGGGTCAACATTGGCTCGGTGTGGGCGACCGTTCTAAATTTAAAATAATATACCTCAGTTACGATCAATAACACTGGCATGAAAAAATCTTTTTCTCTGGCTGCGGAACTCAGAATTTTCTTAATTCACCTTTATACGCTGATTTGAGACCTGCAACTAAAGCACGTAAGATTTTAAGCTATACGTACCTGACATTATCGTATTTATATAAGAATATCATTACAATCAATATATATAAGACGTCTGTAATCGATGTTATAGTGGTCCGTGTATAGGAACAGCACCGATGAAAATCAAAATACCGCTCTTGGTTACTTGAAAATGGGATGTGGTAGACCGTACTAGTCATTGTATTTGGAACTGCAAAGAAGAACTTTTACGGATACATTTGGCAGAATTTTCACTACGAAATGTTTGTTGACCTGTGTAATACATTGTGCTGTTGTATGTATAATGCCTATAAGCATATGCTGTCCACTGCATTCAGTCTGCGTTGTGAGTATATATTTTTTTAAACTAGACGATACAAAAATTTAGTAAATATTGTATTTGATCAATCCTGGTTGGATCAATTCGTTACATACCAAATTAATAGCACTGCATCTAGTTCTCAATCATTTGCATTTTAGAGCGTTAATGAATACATGCATGGGTGCATGAAACTAGCATGCAACGCATCATTATCTGTGTTTACTGATCATGTAGAGGAGTGCTGAGTCTGTGTTCGTGGAAGTTGCGCAGGCAACGCTTTGGCTAGAAATAAGAAAAGCAGAAAAAACGAAGACTGGCAGTCATCTTCAGTTATATATATATAGAACAGCCAAGTCAGTGGAGAAGAACTTTGCCCCTGATCGATGCTAATCGTTTGAAAATCTCAGACGATTAGTATTGATCGCTGAAGTTAGTTCTCTGCAGTCGCTGCAGCTGTCCAAGATGAAACATCTTCATGTGAAGAGAGTCTTTCATGTGCATCCCCTTTTTTTATAACAGCTCGTAAAATGAATAATCGAGGTGCAAATATATTTGTAATATGTTGTAGTCATAACGTAGTTTTTACTTCAAAATTGGCATACATATGGTGACTTATGCGCTGAAAATTCAGTACTGCATAGTCATTCAAAAGGCTGAGGTGGGTTTTTAAATTCGCTTTCAAGTAACCGAAAGTAAGTTAATATGAGATTAAACCCTAATACAACTCTGCAGTATGTTTCACACAGGAAATGGAATACCAAACTTTTAAGAGCATTGTAGCTAATGATACTTTCAATTAACAAGGAATTTCTCCAGCTTCTTTTTGGACGCATTTCTTCTAAAGAAGTTAATTGCTACTCCAGGAATGCAGGAACATGTAACGTAATAACTAAAATTTTCGTTACTTTCCCCGATGCTAGTGTCAGGGCGCGTTGTGTAGCTAGGAAATCTATAATTAAGCAGCTGTACCGCGAGTCAAATAAGTTCTCGCAATGCTCTAGAAAATATAGTGTCATTTAGGAAATTTATTCCCGCAGAAGTATCAGCATGCAACGAATTTTTAACACAAGATGCATTTGTGCCAGTGCCTCTGACGAGCTTCACCCTTTAACCCTATAGAACAGAGTGTCAATTACACATATAACTAAACGCATAAAGTTTTATACTTTGCATGTATTCCTAACTAGAGTTTACTAGGACGTTTCAAATACTCAACTCGAAATTGTACTCTTATGCTGTATTGAATCCGTGTCCCAGACTCAGCTAAATTTCTTGCTTTTGCTCGTAATACTTGTTGTATATGTAACTCCTACAGAATATTATTCTTATAGTACATGCACATTCCTATGAGACGCATATCGCAGCATTGTATAGGTTACGAAAACTGTAAAAAAGTGTGCATGACTATACAGGCTTCATGTTCACAACTAGAATTATACCATAGTGTATGGGTTACGAATATTGTTAATGCATCTTTGCATTCAGGTAGGTTTTCTTGGCAGTCGATTTTGGATATCTGTAGATGCCCTTGCCAGACGTACTGCAAGTAGACTCATCTGCTATGCATGAGACTTGACAGCATTGTGTTTTCCTTTCGAACTACAGGGCGTACTGGAAAATTATCGTTCTTGTGACGTACAGCACATGGGGCTACAATCGAGCCTACGCCTTCGATTAGAACCTTGCATGTTAGTTGCTAGCTTATAAAACTATCTCCTCATGCCAGCACGTATGCTTATAAAAAGAGACCTCGTATGCCACCTTGCCAGGGCGACTGGGTAGCCCTTACACATGCGACAGACTCTATCGAGCACATGCGCTTACGCTTCAGCCTCCACATTCAGGACTTCCCAAGCAAGTCTACTGGCGTATAAAATAATCCTCATGCCAGCGTGTATGCGTATGCGTATAAAAAGAGTCCCGCATGCAGCAAGTCAGGGCAGTCTCTGTGCAGGCAACAAAGCCATGCTGTGAACATCAAACAAACCGGCCGAGAGACCCAGCCTCGGCCAACCCGTAATTTTCACACAAGATCAACTGTAACATATCGTCTTCTAAATTGGACCTCTTACAAGAACTGGGCCGCGGGCTTCCGTGCTCGGGATATTGGGGAGTAAGGGCTGCACCTTTGTCAGCCGCAGCTTTGGGGATACAGTTAGGTAGGAATCTTATTAAATGTTACAGAGCAGGAACAAAATTAACTTGCATCCGTTGCTAAACGGCTTAGTCTTTGCCCACACTGGTTGTTCTATTTAGAACGACATAACAAGAGGGAAATCAAAGAAATGGTAAGAAAATAATTTAGTTTTTTCACTGTAAAACTCACCGGAGATTTGCTTGCACACAGGAGCATTATTTAAATACATTGGAAACCTACCTAATAAGTATTTAGTTGAAGAAAACTCACATGCTATTTGGCATGACTCCGAACTATCGACCTGTGATTCCCTCAGGGTCTTTGACGTGTGTGAAATTGGGTTAAGCTGAGTCATTGCTACACCCAAGGGTCCCAAGTGCCTTTTCCGGAGGAGATGTTGCAGCTTGCCGCAGTTCCTGCTGACGAAGTTAATTTTGTGTAGTTAGGTAGGCTCTCAATACTTCCCCTTCTGTTTCGGGAGGTGAGTCGCTGATCGAGGTGGCCGACCTATTCCCGCTGAAGTCCTACCTTCTTATTTTTCGTTTCCTCTCCCTGCGTTGAGCGAAAGCGTTCAGCCGTGGCAGGAGGTTGGAGATGCAAAACTTGCGCCTTTTTCCTGTCAGTAGCGCACTGACCACTTAGAATCTGCATGAGACCAACCGGCAGAAAAGCAGAGACAAAAATTATTGATAATTTGAAACGACACGTACTTCGCGCCCTATAGTGGCGCACGAGCCTGGGTTAAACCACAGGAATAATTCGGCGCGATATAAAAATTTTTGTACTCCTTCTTCTTACTTATTTAGTCACTGCTATCGTTTTAATTAGTATACGGTAAGTATTGCTGAGCAACTTTTTTTTACTTGGTTTAGGAGTGGGAGGGGGCTAATTTGAACAGATGAAGATGTAAGTGTTGTATATGTTTGTTGTAAACAATATATGCTGCCACGTGGTCCATCCTTACAATTGCACGCTATTTCTTTAGCTGTAAGTTAAGACATGAAGATAATAAACGAAATCATAAGTGAAAAGCAGATGTGTTTCAGGTACAACTTGAATTGTACAGATGTTTATTTGTACTTAACGCCACGCACATGTCTGCTCTAAGTCAGCTGCATAAGCTTATAACATATCGGAGAAGCAAAATAACCCAGATGTACGTATTCTGTTTAAAATTTTGACACAATTTAATACTACAACCAGAGTTTGTGATGTATTAGATTTAAGCCTCTCTAAACCGTGCACACTAAAAAAAATTCTTACATGAAACTAGAAGTTTCAGCTTGATCGCGCTTACTGTAACATACTTTCCCTGTAACCGTGTCACAAGATAATGCAGTAGTCAATCAGACTTTGCTATTTTGTATCCATCTGAAATGCGTATGCTGATACCTGCATAACTAGACCTCCCATTGCGTGGGCGTGAGAAGAAATAAAATATTTTTGAGATGTCCTACAGAGTGCACCACTAGGTAGTCAAAATTTACCTATACATACCGGGTCTTTAAGTCATTATAACTCGAAAACTAAGGAGTTTTGGGCATTTTATCATGCATGAAGATCCATTTTTTAGTTTTTCTACCTATGGTTGAAATTTGTCCGCCTAAAAAAATGCCCGGTATATATAATTGACGTATTACAAGTATCAAGTGATTCTTAATTGGGTTTCACTCTAGGCCAATTGACAGAAAGGCTTATAATTAGGTGGTGTGAAAGATTCTTATTCTTTACCGCAATGTTATGTAGATAGAACTTATGCCATGCCTAGGTACGCTAGAAAAATCCCTTACGAAGAAAAGCAGTAACTGTATGCAATCCGTAATAGAGTTTTTGAGTTGTAGCTTCTCTTATCGGATTTGTATTAAAACTCCGAGTTTGTAAACCGAATGTTTTTAATACCCGATTTAATTCTCGAAAAGCTATCACCGCAATTTGAAAGAAAGTGATACATTCTTCAAGAAGTTTTATCAATTAAGCATTAATAACATTTGAAATGTTTTCCCTCGTGGCCTTACACACTGACAGGCGGCGGCTGCACGGAGCCGCATCTTGTTTGGCAGCCTCGCCACGGCTTGTCACGAACTGCTTAGCGTTAATAATTTACGCTGTAAATTAACGCATTCATCAGCACCGTGGTTACTTAGCGGGACTTTTGTTAAGAATTGAGCCAACTCGGCTGAAACCGAGAGCCCGCGGCTTCATATGGAAGTCGTTAGTGTAGGAGAAGGCGGAGTGCCTGTGACTTACGACCTGCGAGTGGCGGATTTACGACTTGTTGCCCAGTCAAACAAACAACTTTCATTCAATTCGTTAGTTTCTTCTGCTGCTGCCTTCGAACGTGAAGGCCGAGTCTGATATGGATCAGTGGATGTTTAATTTTGGAGATGAGCTGTCGCGAGATGAGCATGTTTGTGTGATGTGATGAAATGAACTGGGGCAGTGATGCGCTATGCCATTTAGGGCCAACCTGATAGTCTGCTTCTCTTCTCTGAATGAGATACCTCCGGAGCTCTGTAGCAGATTAACTAGTACGTTATAATTAAAACTCTACCTCTGATTTTTTCTCATTTTCGAAAGAGATACTCATGAGTTAACGTTGAAATTTTCTAAAGAATCCTATCAGTTGGAAATTCTGGAGGAACCTATCCCTAGCATCAGAACCTAAATGGTATCCCGAGTGCCATTTCCGCAGGGAATGTTGCATCTAGCCGCAGTTCCTGTTGATATGATTAGTTCGTTAAGTTATGGGTTGATCCTCTTTAATTGACTTTCTTCTACATGAGGTGGGTCGCCGATGGTGGCAATCAACTCCTCCCTGCTCCCATATGGAGGGGGCTTGGAAAAGAAACTCTGCAGGAGTGTTTCTTTCGTCGGGTTTTTCTCTATTCTTTTTTTTTGTCTTCAAGTTCAGAGTACCTTGCACAGTATTTTACCGCCAGTAGTAGCGCACTAAGCCAGCTGAACCTTTCAGGAAAAGATTCGGAGATAAAATATTCCCATAAGTGAAAAAACTTATTTACTTCTGTACTGGCGTTCACTTTTGAAGCACCTCGTGGCGTCTACAGGGTGGCTATATACCAAAATCTAATAATAATACTAATAATAATATGTAATGAATAAATGTATGTGCAGTTAATTTGAAACTATGACACTGTATTACTGATCTATGGCATCAAGTCAGTAACTGTTCTTTCTCTGAAAAGGTTAAGCTTCTAGAGAGTTAAGGTGAAAGAGTGCCGCTTTATGAAGTAGAACTTCTATTGAGTTTCAAGTGGTGGGTTTATCTTCGAATTCGGCTGAAGAGGAACCATCTAAATAACTATGTATCAGATAAGGAACTCTGTGCTGAGCCAAAATGATTTATAAATAGTGTTCTAAAATATAAATTGACTTGAGGAGGTTGAAATTAATGCAATACTAGTATTGAATCAGCACTTACGAATGAATGATGTAATATTTTCTCATATGAAGTATTTTATGTGCATCGTAAAAATCCACAAACTTTCAAAGTGCAGAAGTTAATACTTGAAACGTTCAGTTTCTTATACACGAATCGGTATTGTTTTTTTAGTATGACTCAATTAATGAATCTATATTTAGTAAGCGAATATCTTCATTCTTCCTCTTATATATGACAGCACTTTCATCTCTAATACACTGCATCATTTCTACGCTTTAATTTATTACTTGGCAGCCGTAACACATGCCAAGTCTCCCATGCACTTCACAGTGAAAAATTCCACCTGTAATACATCAACTAACTATATATGCCAAATTCTGATTTACTGTCGCGCTAATAACACATGGACGGAGAGTTACGATGCCATCAACACCCCAGAAAGTGCGTCATGTAATTGAGAAACCCTGCCAAAAATATCGTCATTTTACCGCAGTTTCCTAACAAGACATCAGCGGCACCAAACGTACGCCTTGCTTAGCTCATAAAGTCCGCCCCAACTGCTAAATGTCCCAGCCAATTATCTTAAAAGAGCTTCAGCGGAGCAGAGAGGTGCGACCCTCTCCCTCTGGCGGCAGCCATATTGCGCGTTGTAGCTTGCGGTGGCCTACACTGTCTTATATATAAATAGATAGATAGATAAGGAGAACTCGGCGTTTCTCACAACCCTATGACCAAATATAATTTTATATACGTAATGCTCTTAAGAGGTAACAATTGTAATTGGACTTCACAGTGCATTGCTATGTTGCGCTGTTGTTTTCGTATGATTCGTTGACGCCATTTCCACGTTTACGAAGGAGATTATGTAACACCGGTTTATCATTAGATTCGCCTGCATATTTCCGCAACTTGTCTCACAAACTAGTTGCCTGCATATGTACTAGAAACATGTTACCCGGTTATCTGTCAGCATTTTAGCCAGCTGTTTCCATGACGATGTGCTTGTGTGGTCCCAATTTGACTCATTTCTAGTGAAATTTTATGTAAGTTTATTATAGACAAGTATGCATCCGTCAACCAAGTTTACATACATTACAGTACGTTGTCGACCAGTAGTATTGGGGAATATTGCGACAGGTACGTAATTTATACGAGATTTTGCCAGAGAACTTTACGTAATTTTTATGGCCGCATTGGTCAAAACTGCCGTCCTTCAGCGTACCTGTGCATTTACATCTGGTATTGCATTATCTGGCGGCATGTTCTTCGTAAGTTAATTTTTCGCTATTATCGAGTACCTAGAGCTCAGGTATTTCATATCGCTCAGTTTTCAAAAATGACGACGTCCAAGCTCCAAATAACGTACATCTTAGCATCTAATGACGCATGATACCTCATCGTCAACTGCGTAGAATCTTATACGGCATCAAAAAGATGAAAACTAGCTTAGTTCATTTCACCGTGCGACATCTCTGTTTCAAAACGGCAATTATATGCTGCCTCCTAAAACTTCTTGCATCTACTAAATGTATTTAGTTCTTATCTTTGCTTAAATACGGACGAAATCCTATGCGAACAGCAGTGATGGGGTATTGTTATACTATCATGTAACCAAGAAAGTTTCACCTGTTTTATAGGGAATTTTTCAAGAAAAAAACTGCAAGAACTTTCTGGATTACGTACTTGATATATACACAGTTGATATATAGCGTGGCATCACTGATGCTCTCACATGTCATACTTGGTCAACGTTCGTTCGAGATAAATGACCTATATTAATTAAGACAAGCTTAGTCAATTCTGCATCTCATTGCTAACCGATCTTGCGCATAAGAAGATCAAAACAACTTTTCAGCGTATCAGTTTTCTGACCCGGGCTAGTCTTACAAACCCAAATCAATATTTGCTCTCGAGTACTGATGTGAGTATCTAAATCAAGATAAAGATGGATTATTTAACAGCAATTACTGTTAGTAAGTATTCATACCTACAGCTACGAGACACAGGAGTTTTAGGAATGTACTGGTACATTATTATGCCAATGAAGAAGTCTTAACTAACAGTTAATTTGAGTGATTTATATCTATTGTATTACATTCGTCATCAGGTAATGATTGCGGAAGCTTCGAGTGATGTATTAATTTCTCTGACATGTAAATAAGCGTTTTTCGAGGAAATTTCGAGGCATCATTCTTGTTAAGTATGCCATATGCTTACTGAAGTAATAATCTCTTTTAGAGTTCAGGTCTAAAAGATTGCAGCATTAAATACGGTGCATTACTGATGGGTGACATAAGACATTAATTTCTAGGTATTACTATGATTTCTTTGCTCTTTGAAATTTGCAGCTGTAAATTAAATATTTCAGATGCTTACTGATACAATGTTTAAGCCCTTGCTTCTGTCATATGTACTTGAATAACGACTAAACTGTATCGTGAATGCAAAATGGACATTTCTGCTGCCAAACTTTTGGCTAGGCTATTAGGGGAGTCAGACAAGACATTCGATGTAAGAAAAATGCCCTGCTCATAGCAATGGAGCATTTATAGTTATAATGTTAACTGAGACATCAATGGTAGCAAATGGGGTTTGTTTTAGACAGTAAGTCAACTATTGTAAAAGGGACCCTTTATTTTTATTTGCATCTTGCCATTCCTACGAGAACGTTTTCACCCTTCCGGTAAAAGGTTCAGCTAAACTTGCAGTAGCTAACACTAGGAGCGGAACGCCTTCACTCAGTCGAGAAACAAAATGCTATCTATGTATCTCGCATACCCTATCTCGTGAGGCGCTTCTCCTGTTTAGCGGAGCGTGTGGTCCGGCATCTCTGCCTCTCGCGTTACAGAGCTAACAGTGTTTGACAGATGCTTGCTCGGGCCAATGAGTCTCGCGAGCCGCCCTAACATCAATAATGTCAACACAAACAGCAGTACATCACTGCAATGCAACCGCGAATGAATGCTTAAGATTGACTTTGACCGCGTGTAGCGTGAGAAAAAGTGCAACATGGATCGCTGAACATACATTTGTGGTTCAAAGCTTTAGATAAGATGGTGAGCTTTGTGTAAGGTCAACCTAAATAATTGAGTTACTTAGAAGGTTGCCCCTGTAGACATTCATGGGTCAAATGGATGGTTTCATCTTAGTACAGCTGAATAAGCCACTACGTTTATGAAAACATAATATACACTATGCATGCATTATTTTCACGATGTAGGAAAAGCCCTATTATGGCTTGCATGATTTGTAACTCTGAAAATCGAGAAAACTTGCACACTTAGGTGAAACTGGAGTTGATTAATTGCAGTAGTATTTATTCCAACTCCTCATTAATGAACTTTTACGTATGCTTTCAGCCAATATTGGCCAAAGTTTAACACTAGATTTGATTAGATATGCGGCAGCAGAGGAACCAACAGGCCAATTCTCAAAGAGACACCCCAACTCATCCCTCTATGAGCTATTGCTACTATGTTAGTAGGATATAAAGGACTTGGGAAAAGAGAAGAAAAAAAAGAGGAGCTAGAAGAATCCCAGCAAAAGAGACGATCACGAATGCACGCAATCACGATCAATAGCCGCTGATATGCGGAGTTAAAGATGTCAGACAGTGTAGTTGGAGTGGGAGAAGAAGACGGATTAAGGAAGCCTCGGAGGCTTTGGCCGTTAAGAGTGTGCGACTCCTGGAGGAAGAATCCTTAGCTGTGGGGATATCTCTCCCAATGTATGTCGAAACGATTTTTAAACGCGTCGACTGATTCCGCACTAATAACGTCGGAAGGGAGTCTATTCTAAATTCTGACTATGAAATACGGAAAGAACTGATGACTTAAGGTCGTCCTTCGAGCTTTATGCTTGAGTTTTTGATCGTTGTTTCGCAAGCGATCAATGAGGTCTCTTTCAAAGAGTACCGTTGTAGGTACGTCGTTGAAGTCATTCAAATAGTCTCAGCTTTGATTATTGGAGTAGATAGATTATTTCAATTTGAAGCAAAAATAATCGGTGGTCACTGCCGGGCACATGAAAATTTTCAACTCGAAAAAGAGAACTTGATGCTAAGCGTAGAACCTGTCGTAACGAGTGTGCCGGGTGGAGAAACTGTAGACTCGACAACACCCGGCCGAAGCTTTCATGATGTATGCGGTATCGGAGTACCACTATACATCAAAGGAGCTCCAGTTCGAAATTGAATGAAAGATGTTTCACAAAAAGTGGCGACTGTTTGGCGGCCACTAGGCCGCACTGCTTTCAATGGGAAGTAGAAGTAGCGCCATTTACGGATTATGTTGAGACAAGGGCCGCCTGGGCGGTTGTCTTCACAGACCGCTCGAGATGGAGCGTCTCAGCAGGCGTCATCGGTCATTTCTGGGACTCGGGCATGACGACAATGGCAGACCGGAGCATGTCATTCTTTTGGTCAGTGGGAGGTCATGCCCTGAGTGCCTCAGTAATTGGTTTTCTCAATAACCAGTGCAGAAGTTTACGTTTATCGCAGAAAGTAGATAAATGGCTTTTGGACAGTCACTGCTGTATCAGTGAGCGGCAGATAAGGTTCCGAAGCTCAGATTATAATCTTTTGAAATTTAAGATCGTAAATTTTTTCAGGAAGGATGAGCAAATGAGGGGGAGGGGGGTTGAGAGAAACGTGGTGAAAAAGATACCGCTTGAGAATTTCTAAATCACTCCATGATATACCTTAATCACCATCTTGGTTTAAATGAAATTGTGATTCCTCATCAACTCCGAACTCCTGTCCAGATATGTACAGTGATGGACCCCACGATACCGTCTCGAATTGAATATGCTAAGAAAATATCCGAAGGCACCAGTTTCCTTGGCTTGGTTGTAGAGCTGAATAGACGCTTCGGTCGAACTGACGGTGACTACCAAATGTTCGAAGCTTGATTTAGCTTCTTTACGTCCTAACATCAAATTATCTCAAGGTTTGTCTTTGAAAAAATTAACCTCAAGCAAGTTTTCTCGCATTAATTGTCTCGTACGTCGAGTAGCGGAGATTGCCAATTTATTCACAGGCACGGTGTCGGTATCAATTAATCTTTCAGTTCGTCTAATACAAATGTAGTAGATCTGATTTGACACATCGCCTTTAAAAACAGTAATTCTTTTAGCTGGCTTAGACAAATTTGTCATATAGAAGAAAATTATAGTAGACCCAGTCACCCATTCGCCCGCGGGAAAAAGTTTCTTGCGATAAACTCTAATAATATCCGTTGAGCTTTGTTCAGACGATGATCTTATCGCTGAAGATATATATGTTTGCTAAGCCTTTCTATAATGCACGAGTTCTAGATAACTTGAAACGTAGGCCAAATTGAGTAAAACTGATCTCGTTACTAAATTCATTGTCAGCGTGAATTGCTAATACACCCACTGACATTCATACTGCAAACACCCGTCGTGGTGAAGGCCTCCAGTCTCGAGAGACCTTTTGAATAAACTTTACACACGTACGCATACTTTTGCAATATTTAAACTGCGTGTAAGACGCGATGTTAAATAGATCGTAGACAAGGATGCAGTTCCTATTTCATCGCGAGCAAGGCACTTCGCTGAGCAACATGCAAGTTTTGCTATTCATGTCTCCCTGCAATGGTATAGAGCTCAGCGTTGTGGATAATCGGATTACACTATAAGAAGAGCGTCATTCTGAGTACATATATAGTTTTACGGTCTCTCTACCTGCACGAACTCAATATATGTGTTATAATCCGTTCTTTGATATGGAAGGATCAGGCCCGCAGTAGAGGATGAAAAGGTAGGGTGGCGAGCCCGTTTGGCAGGATTAAATGCGAATGCATGGATAAAAAGAATGCACATTAGAATGACATTTCAGTATTTACGCAGGTGCTGGCGAAGTATATCTGTAACTTGAGAAAATGTCACTGAGCTATTTTTTCAACCGCTCAATCGGAAAGTATTGCTTATGCCACACTATAATAAAAACGCCGTCTGTTGGTAGGTAGGTGAAAATTCACCTGCTGACCAACAGCGGGGCTTCTGCCCTGCTAAATTTTAATTCTTATAATTAGAGATTTCTTAAGTAGCTCTTCGTAGCCAAGTGTCAAAGATACTAAATTGCTCTTCTTTCCCGCAACACATCATTTGTTGCGGGTGCTTGCCACTAGAAACTGTGGAACTTCTACTCAGAACGTTGAAGTCAACTACTAGAAATTAATAATAGTGTAGCATTCTCTTGCAAACCAGAGTGTGTCATTAAAAGAAAAAAAAAACAAGCTGGTTGACAGTACAGTAGAGTCAGATTATCATCAATGGATTTACTGCTAAAACTGGGGTAAATCCATTTAAGATAATCTGACTCTACTGTACTGTCAACCAGCTTCTTTTTTTTTCTCTTTTAATGACAGACTCTGGTTTGCAAGAGAATGCTACACTATTATTAATTTCCAGTAGTTGACTTCAACGTTCTGAGTAGAAGTTCCACAGTTTCTAGTGGCCCGCACCCAGAAAAGAATTAAGTCAACGAAACTACAATTTCCTCCACTCTTCTTCACATTTCTCTTTCCAAAAATATCTTTTCCTATTTCTATTCAAGATTCAATTCAATTTAAATGTTATAACGCTGGTAAATTCAGCATTAAAATTCCAGGACAACTTACGTACAGCTCAGGTTATTTAAAATTGCTTTATAGTGTGTTGTAACTACACTTTTGACCAATCTTCACGACGATGTTTCAACAGAGAAATAAGTACTATTATTATATCAGCACGAGTGTTACTGGGTGCAAATTTCGGCTACTAATCCAAGTTTCTCTTTGTCGATGCGACATATTACAGCTACGGTCCATGTAAGCAGCTTTAACGTAACAAAGGAAATAATAAATATGTATGATAACCTATCTTACTAAATAAATAAAAGAATTTTTAGTAAGAAAATAATATTTTATGTCCTCTATTTTGTAGCTTTACTGCTTGCCGTGGCAAACGTAGCACTGCCTCAATTGTAAAAATGAAAATATCTCTTCGGAGCCTAGGTTGAAGTTACCATCGGCAGACCTGACCCGAGCGCGGCTGACACAACACAGGTGGACAGTTCCAGCTCAAGTGTCATTCCAACCGAGGCATGACAAAGCTGTAAAGAGCTCCAAGACAGTTGACTAAATTAATGATTGTCTCAGTATTGGGGACGAGCCGACCGTGAGATCCTGGCGGAACCCATGGCTGTCACACGACATTTTCACATGCCTGTGAAATTTGCTCGTGAATTGGGGCAAATGATCGTAAACAGTTGCTGAATGGTTTTTAAATAAAAAAAAAAAACAAAAAAAAAACATGGGACACAAGTTACATGCATGACAAGCGTTCGCAAATAAGTATCGCAAAAATTTTTTTGTTTGGAGTTGAGGAAGTAGGATTAAAGAAGTGATTTTGCGATTTTTGCTATAGTCAACGACACTATACACATATGAAGGTAGATTTCACAATTACATGTTCAAAGTAATATAGGCTGACGAAGGCTCTATATAACGCCGGAGTGACTCACGAAGATATATATATATATATTTATATAGAAGACAGCTAGTTAGTGGCATGTACTATTATGTTAGATAGCTTATTAGTATTTAAGTCGCAAGTAATCAGTTTCATCGGACTGCTGTAGCCATAGTTCTTGTTTTCTTTCGAATTTAACGATACGATAATATAAGAGTTACTTGGCCACGTGTCAAGAGCTTAGTATTTTGGGAAATCCATAAGAACATTTATACTAAATTAGGAAAATTATTTGATGGAATAATTATGAACGTTATGTGTAGTAATACGGTTTCTAATACCTGTCAAATGTACAAATACAATATTTCCATGGTGTTACCCGTCTAAAAAATTGAAAGTGTGTTGCATCTTACTCTAGCGATAAAATATACTTGCAGCTGCTACGATTTTACACAATTGTACGTTATTAGGTAAGAGCTGCGACTCCTTACCTAACTGACTTACTTTTAAGCAGGCAATCGCTTAAAAAGATGCTGGTTTGCTAAAAAGGTGAATTGCTGCAGAGTATAGCGAGTATAAAAACTTATCGGTCTCCTGCATATGTATATATTTATGTATATGTAATATCTTACATATTATTTTATTGAAAATAATGACGATTACTTGGTAGAGATTTCTTCAATGAATACCAAAATCTTCCAAATTCGCTGACTTCCTTCATAGAAGCCGCCATATAAGCAGGCGCGAACTTGGTACGTGTGGGTCAATTTTATGCTGTATAGAGACAAGGCTTGTGTATATTCAACGTTTACTGCTATCCAAACTGTTTAGGTTTAGGGGCAATAGAGCAGACATTCTCTAACAGCAACGCCAAACACGCTTGCTACTCGACGCGTTCTTTCTGCGAAGAAAGCAAAATGAAATTCACACGTCATGAGAATTCTCAAAAAGCTTCGTATGTGCCAAATACAAACACTGGACAATTGTGTCTATAATAATCTGTGCCAAAACTACTGTCGTAGCGCTTACAGCAGCGCCATAGCGTACACTGCTTGACTTTTATACGACAGGACGACATCCTGTGTATTTTACAGACAAGATTCGTGTAAACTGTCATAATACATGCACATACATATGAAAATTTAGCTAACTGACTTTCTAAATTTAATTTTAACTGAAACGCCTATTATTTATGTTCTAAATATGATGCTTATTATATAAAAGATTACGAAAACTCGAGAAATTGCTCTGGTACATATCACTACCGCAAATTGGTGCGGATTTCACTTCTTAAAGTGTGGCGAGTTTGAAAGTACAGTGCATATATCTGTGGGTAGATAATTTTGCATCTACGGACGTAAACCCACTAACAAAACTGCCCGGAGAACAAAAAAGTAGTTACAACTGAATCCCTTCATGCGAAACTGGAGACGATAACAACAGCAGTAACTACATATATTTTCACAGCATATCTATCGAAATATGTACAAGCTAGTATGAACTTATCTATGAGCAAGCGTTAACAAGCTTCCTATCACCTCCGTTCAGCTCACTGGACTATCTCATGCTCAAATCAACTTTCAAGTGTACGATGTTCGATGTATCGGTAGTGTAGAAATTGTACGTATACCATTCATTGACCCTTCACTTGCAAGTAGCGTTCTATCGTACAAGTCGATGTTTAGGCGCAAGAAGGCCTCGTTTGTTTCTAATTTACATGCGGAGAGCAGCAATTGGGGCTTGTTTCAGCAATGCTAGAACTGGGATGGGCGACTCATTAGCTGGGGATTCATGGCGCGCTCGGGCACTGCATATATACAGCCTAAGCTTACGATGGTTTTATACGCTAACACAAAGCATTGTTTTAAGTACTGTTTATTTTGCTGTTGCATTAATACCTTCCGATCTAAGCTTAATTACGATGGTGTTATGGGCTAGCGCAAAGCATTATTTAAACTCGTGCCATTATTTACTGCCCGTTATAACGACATTTGTAGTAACAGGATTATGAGGTGATAAAATCTAGTTATGGAAGTTGCACATTTTATTACTACGAGTTCACAGTTGCTGCAAAAGCCGAGATTTTTTAAGACAAATTTTTGTTTTAAAATACAAGTGAAAATACTAAATTTTTCATAATATCCAGGTATTGTTACACAGCATTTTATTTTTTCTTTACATAAAATCTACAAATGTTGAGTTCTAGAATTTTCACTAATTGTCTTGGTCTGCTTTGAATTGAGTTTAAGTTTTGTGTTCTATTCAAAGAACTGAAAATGTGATGAGTTAAATAATAGTAATTATAAAAGGCAATATAATTCATAGTTAACAATAGTAATGCCCCCCTACATGGGACGTGGTAAACGAATAATTTTGATGATGGCCGATAAACGTTCACGTAAGGGGTGTTTTGTTTAAAAAAAAAAATGTTTCTCAATTATTCAAAGAATCCGAGATGCTTTTATACCTGATGTCAGCAGTAATGAAAAAACTACTACTCATATTTCAGCATCTTGGAAGTACGTTGAACAATTAGGTAAAGATATGGAATGTCTGTCAACGCAATCAAGGATATATTTTTATTGTACAGCTCTCTGAGCATTGTTACAAACTACTTTTCTGTGGATAATGATTTTGTGATAATCACTATGAATTTGTGATAACCAATTTATGCATAGAAAAATATGACACGTTTACCTGTACTTTGAGCATGTATTTTGTGTTTTGAATGAAAATCTTTGGATGTCTTTCTAAGAATTTTGCGACTCAGACCAGCAGTGTGCCTAAATGGCCTTTTTATTCAAACCGATATTTATAATCAGGTTGATTATCTTGCTGAAATTTACCTCGTTTATGGTAAGTAATTTTCCGGTCATCATATCAAGCAGCAGCAGCAGCAGCAGCACAAATATTTCTGAATACGTTGTAATACTATCTTTATACGGGGTAATTACCCAATTGCCGAACTATAGCTCCATTTCCGAACAATCAGTTACTATTTTATGGGATTATTACTTTTACCTATCAAATATAACTGTTTGTTCGGAAATAGAGTTAGTTCGGCAATTGGGTAATTCCCATAGCTGAAGCTTGCATTGAACGAATTTCGTTGGTCGCTTATGTTACTTTAACTTTCCAGCACCATCAAAAACCTGCTCACGCGCAGGTAATATGGCACAGACAAATGCGAGGGCAGAACTCTCGCTGTGCTCAACGACTTGACCAGCACACAAACATCGGACCCGAATTGAGTTATTTGGAGGACCGTAAAACCAAAACCGTCGCACGGCAATCACAAGATGCTGCCTCGGCTTGCAACCGCCTCGGCGGCCAAACGGAGCGCGATGGACAGCGCGGACCGCGACAAACAAACATTTGACTGCGATGCTAGTAACTGGATCCGTTTTGCGATCCAGTGCTGTTTTGCAGCTGCATGAAGAATGAAGTCACTGAATTTTCTACTTGTCAATATTGAGAAGCGTAAAATAAGGCATGGAGACCAACAGATGAGAAGCGCATATAAGTAAGCAAGCGAGGCACTGCAAAAGCAGTGTCATACATGATCACGACGGTTAACAGATTCAAGTGTTCACTCAGTTATTAAAAAAAAGAAACGCTTTGACATAACTGCCCGTATTGTTCATTGTATTTTCAATAATTGTAGTAAATAATCAGAAAAAACTTCATAATTTAACATATGCGAACGGGTAGGAGGACGTAATTGAGCAAATACTTGCTAGTTATCATGATGCATGGAAAAAGTTGTCTCATTATTTTTGCTGCGCTAATACTAGAATAATTCGTTAATTAGGTAATGTGCAAGAAAACTATACGTACTGCATACTGGTTCGGTATTGGTTGAATGGCTATTTTTTAGTTTCATTATTTACAAATACCAGTACGTAAGTAGTTCAGAGCCTATTAATCGGAATCTTATAATTTTATCTCTTAGTTGTCACTATGGCCTACGTTACTCTTTCCTCTTGATGCGCTATGCAAGTGAGTAACTTTGACTCTTGGCTTCTCACAGAGCCAGAACGAAAGAAATATTTCGACTTATTCATCAACAATGCAAGTGAGTAACTTTGACTCATGGCTTCTCACAGAGCCAAAGCACAAAAATTGAGCTGTGCACGAAACAATTACGAGCGTCTCCGCACGGCCTCAGCACCTACGACTCAGAAGACGCATGCATTTTATTGTCGGAAACTACAGGTCCTGCGCACGGCATCGCCCCGACGCCTGATTTTGATGTTTGCTACGCTTGAATTACTGCCAAACATCGACTGCAATGGAAAAGAATGGTGCCATACGGGATGCTAATCGTACGTCGGCGACGGCTGGCGGTCTGCCATTTATATGTCTGGCCGGATGCATGTAATTTTTTTCAAGCGTTCAGGTCTTGAATGGAAATTCCTTTTTTGATCCCTATAGGTATGACGGGAAGCATCGGAATCGGCAAGCAGGATCAGAAACATATCTTTAATGTGGTGTGTACGGAATAAATGCAATCTTGAGCGAGCTTCATGCGAAATCGCATGGCTGCATGCTCTCTGCTTTTGCAATGTTTATACTGTGCATAATATCTACATCCCCATTCTGTCATATTATGCGCATCGCATCTACATGCTAACACCGCGCATCAATTGTGCTGTCAGCCTAAGCTATTACCTACAGTACAAGCGCACATACACATGCTAACATTACGTAGACAGATGTTTATAGAAACTGGAGGCCGGAAGAACTGGCAGTGAAGAATAGGTGCCTGAGATGATCATCATTTGATTTGAGCACCTCTATAGTTTGAGGAGTAACGCCTGCTTTGAAGCGTTACGATGAGTAATCACCGGGAGTGGCTGCACGATCGCACGCAATGGATTGCTGCTGAGAAATGGTACAACGATTGCATTTATGAACAGTCATATAGACGGTAATTATTACCGTGTCTGCTTGTACTTGAATGTGCCACTTTTAAGTACTGAAGCAGTATTGGATAGCAGCATCAGAAGTTTGAAAATTCAGTTGTTGATACTTGTAAATGACAAATGGTGTTACTCTTGCTTCGCTGTAATTAAATATTGATAACAGCTATAGCTAGAACGTTCGCTTGGCAATATACAAAGGGATTTCATCAGTGCAAATTGTCAACATAATCTATACTATAATAAGAGAGCTGTCTGTCAGTCCATCCGTCTGTCCGAAGCCTTATTTTCCCCGACCTAATACTGAAGAAAAATATTCCAAGGCACCCAACTTTTTTTTTGCCAAACCGTATCCAGGATATGAGTTCGGGAATTCCCGGGTTATTAGTGAAGGCCTGGTCACGGGTCTTTTGTGAACTTGGTTGCTTCTGTGCACTTGGTGAATTTCCTGGCCTTTGTGGACATCGTGAAATTTGAAGTATTATGAACTTTTTCGATTGGATGGTAAGAAATTTTCAAATACATACTTTCATGACTTATTCAACAAAAGGGTTGCGTTTGGTGCACTAGTCTATACTGATGAATAAATCGAAATATTTGACAATCAATATTCATATTCAAAATTATCCGATAAACTAGTCTATACTCTAATAGGAGAGCTGTCTGTCCATTAGTCCGTCTGTCAGAAGCCTTTCAAAGATCGTATCCAGGATACGGACCTGGAAACGGCTTATTAATAACTATAGGCCTGGGTTCGAAACCTGGTGCTTATGCCTTGTGCTTATGGTAGGCCGGGGGAATTTTGAGGAATTGGTGAACTTTATGGACTTATAGATTTTGTGGAATCAGGAACATTTGCGATGGGATGGTAAGATGGAATATATATCTATACTATATGACTGAATAAAATGGTTGTTCTTGGCCTAGTAATATTAAAAATACCGCAGTAGCTACCATTGTAGAGTTCCCACCCACAATTCTATTCTGAGAGCACAATCTGATATGGTTGGCTTTATTATGTATGCCTTCTTTTGTGTTCAGACTGTACCATAGGTACGGCAGAAAATATATGCAGTGCAGTTGAAACAGAGCAGAATATCGCAGATTCAAACGAAAGTTTTTCGTCTATGCTTATGCAGGCACCTCGGCCGGCAGGCCTGATGAAAAAAAAAAAGGTTTGTATTTTCTATCCTTGTTGCCATTGCTTGCTACACACAATTCGTGTGATCCAACAGGTAAGCACCAACCTGATGAAGAAACGCTGTCAAAATTGCCTCAAACATAGTGCAGTGTCTGCATTGGTATTCTCCCTGTGGGCTGTAATATATTCCAAATTCTAATACCATCCACTTGGAACCCAAGCCTTGAAAGGATGTCATCGCGAACATGTGCGTCCTATTTGCAGGCAACACCACCCTCTTTAGCAACGGCTTCTTTGAAATGTTGAAACGGTGAACGTGTGCAGTACACAGTGCGTGCTCATGACCAATCGATTGGACTCGCCAACATTCAATGAATGGAAGTGCGCTCAAAAAATCACTTCATGTGTGGCCCTTGGACTGATAAGATCAGCTCTGCAAAACACTCAGGCAGGTCTTCCTGTCAGCCCTGCGGCTTATGCCTTACCAAACTCACACGATGCACACGGCAAATTAGAGGGAGTTGAGTGCCTCATGGATCTCCAAATGACGTCAAAATTGCGTGTGTCACTCGTGAACAATGGAGACTCTAATACTAAAAGTACCACTCACATGTGCCTTGCCCTAATTGCCTGTGCCTAGCTGCAGCTTGCTGCTTTTTGACCATAGTCAGTATTGCATGGTTAAGGCAACTGGCACGAGTTGCGTCGTGGATGCACAAAATGTGCTGCTATCGCAATCCTAATATAATTCTTAAATTATTATCGCGGTACGTGGCAAAGAAGCAATATAAAAACAGTACTCTGTACTCTTATAGCATGTGGGACGCGCAGTATTTAAAGTAAATAGGGAGTTGAAGGACAGGAGATCGCTTTTTCACTCTACATTTTAGACGATGAGGCGTTAGTTCCCTCCATATTGATGAGCTGCCTACTTGAATAAAATGCATCGATTCTTCTTTTTTCGCAAGAATAAACTGATTGAGAGTATATACGCTGCAAAAATATCCGCTGCTATAATAGTCACTATTTTTACAATATGATCATATTTATCATACTAATGAAATCTTTATTTTTGGGACCTCTTTTGTAGCCCGTGCTTAATTTGCATTTCCATTCGGAACACTAATGAGCAACTTTTTCATTTGATCGTTCTGTGGTGTATTTGCATCACCTGTATTTTGACTGGATATATAGTTCTGATGACCTTCTCATGCATAGACACATCAGTGAATGTCTTTCGCAATGAGAGGCTCAAGTTTCAATAAACTCTGGACGCTTTTGAGCAAAGAATATAAACGAGGGACCTTAGCAAAGCCCACCGAGGTTACTCACTTCAATGAAGCCTCATATTGTTCGTAGTTTATGGTGGGCGATGCTGTTAAGGATGACGATAATCTGTGCATGCGCTGAGTGTAGATGGTGTACATAGTCGCCCATAATGACAACTTTCGCAGTGTTTATTGAAGGATAATCGCAAGATCGATTGAGCGGTAGAAGCAAGAGTGTGCAATTTATTGAGTATAATCAAATATTGTTATTCATAAGGCGGTTATGGAGGCGAGTGTGCAACAAAGCGAGAGAGAGGCGAGCCGTAGTTTCTGATAGACGATAAGCATCGCCTCCCTAACTTACGAGACATATCGAGTCTCTGATAGTCGACGCATATTATCATCGGGGTGCGAAACGGCAGGAAACACACAGACGGTCATCATTGCTAGTCAATAGTCACTTGTTGTTTAGTCTTTACTATGATACGCAGTGAAACTTAATTTGTCTTAAAGAATATTGGAGAGCTATATAAAATATTACGAAGGTCATCGCTGTATCTTACCATCCTTTTTAGGATTGCTTGTCCAATATGGTCTGAAGCCAAGAAGTGAACGAGTGATCAGTCCATGATATATTTTTGAATTACTGAGATGGTAGCTGCCCAGCTGTCCGTTCTATTTATGCTAATCTGTACTGTAAAATAATGCTAGATTAATACAATAAAATTCTGAGAAAGTTGATCATTAGTCATATACGTAAACTATACTTGACTGTCCACTAGGTCCAAATCAGCCCTTTTAATATGAACCTTTACGGTACTTTATATAAACTTTAATAATATTTTTTAACAAACTTAATTAGGGATGTCAGACAAAAACTAAAATGTGAATACTAATGTGATGAAGATATTTATTGTATAGGAGTACAACTCTGTCAATGATAGAAAAGATGGGAAGGAATCATAAATCCATGCCGTCATAAAATTTGATCACCCTTTTTGAGAGAGATATTGAGGAATTTGTGTTCCTTCTCATTAATAGTAGTCTTAGCATAAGTAAAAGATGTTGTTGAGGCCTCAGTGCACTTTAGGAAAAGAATTATTAAAACTTACTATACCAGGTTGATACTGGATTCGCTTCTATCTACATATAAGAAGTGGTCGGTCATTATATTTGCCTGTCTGTCTGTCTGTCATAATTATGTAGTCTATGAACAGTGCAGAGCTATTGCCTAGAATCATTTTCTTTTTATCAAGACAATTTAGAGTAGAGATAGAAACTTTGAGAATGCAGATGAAGGTATCTTGGGGTAATTTATTGTTGCCTTCTTTCCTAATGAAAAACTGCTCTTGGAGAGTGCAATACAAGAGGAGCTACATTGCATAAATGGTAGTCATTTTTCGAGCGAATAATAACCAATACTGTACATATTCTCGTGCGTTCGTTATGAACGTCGGGAGACCGCTTAGGCTACATTAGCCTTAGCACTGATTTCTTTTTGAGTACAATACTTTACTTTCTGTCATTTTCATCGTTTACTGATGATGCTTTGTTCTGCTCTTTCTCTTCTTTACCACTTTATTGATCGATTTCTGATCCCATTCATTTCACTATACGGTGTAGGAACTAGGAACACTCTCGTGCAAGAATTCTAGCACTTTTTTCGGCCTGCTGCATTTGTTTTTCCTTGCTGAAAGCTTAAGATAATATCTGTCTCTTTCTATGCTAAGAGCTCAACTATTGTTGCTGATCCTAAACAGATGGACTCTTTCCCCAAGAGAGGCGGTGCCGGAGCTTGGATGAAATATGGCTATACCGTAAATTGAAGATCAGCCTAGGTAGTTAGGCGCTGCCGACGAACGATTTAACAGAATGGAAAGAAATAAATGAACGAACACATACATCATCTTCTTTGACCGCTGAAACAGATACAACTTTAAGTAATGTACTGTAGGAGTAAATTTTGCATGCATTGTAATCGTGTTATTACCACTGATGTCTGTCTGTAGTGTGCGTGTGTCCTCAAGCTTGCATTATTGTATATTTACCCCATAGCATTCCACGATATCGGATGGAATTCTTAGTCTTCTCTTTTTGTGCCACAGCGGCATAATGAGCTCATTTAATTGTCTGTAATGACTTATTGATAACCGGATTCATGCTTTGCGTTACATTTTTTTTTCATTATCTCGTAACTGACTTTCCAGAAATCGCTGTATAATATTACACTGAGCTACAGCATATACCGTGCAAACAGGTATCAGAAAGCTGTATATACAAACTTACAGAGCACTCTGAGAGCGCATACCTCCACCAAGCAAGGCAACGGTAACGGAAAATACAAATTGGTTCTGAAACCATTATCTTCGTTGTATCAACACCAAAATCCAATCTTTTATGTCTTTTAACATTACTAACGACTCCTATAAATTTCATAAAGATCCATTCATAATTTTTTGAGTTATTGTACTAAGCATAAAATTAAAAACAGTGAGAAACGAACGAACCAACAAATCATTTAAAAAATTTGGTCATATACTCTTCGTATTATACCTAACAACCATATGAATTTCATGAAAATCCATCCATTACTTTTCGAGTTATTGCCGTAAGAAAAAAAAAAGTCAGGCAGACAAACAGCCAGATGAACGGATTTTCACCAAAAGCTAATCATCTGTTGCTGTTACAATGCCAAACAATCTCTGTAAATTTCGTAAAGATCGGTTGAATTCTTTTTGAGTAATCATGGTTGCAGACAAAGAGACAAAAGACAGAGAGACAAACACGACAAAAACATAACCTCCCTGGCGGATGTAATAATAGGTGAAAGGAATTGTGAAAATTGCGTCTTTATGGTGCAGTTTGTGCAGCTTATGTAACATTATACCTCTAATAAGCTGGCTAAAGACAAAAAGGATAAAAGGAGGGCAGTGGAGTCCTGCCGATAGACAGAGACCATAGTTGATAAAAAAAAGCAGCACACAGCTTAGGAGATATTGCAAGTCCAGCTGCAGCCGTGTCAGTGAGCTGTCAGTGGATCAGGAAGGGAATCAATGAGCCACATCGGTAACGTTTCCGGCACAGCCGAGGTCAGGTCCCGTCGAAATGTTATACAACTGGCCTTTTAAATTACGGTGGAAAATTGGTAAAACGCTGCAAAAGGAGGGATATAAACTAACATACTTTACTCTTCAGTATGTGGATTCTACGAAAATAGGGCTCAGTGTACTTGTGAAAAAGCTAGGGGATATTTGTAAGTGGGTTGCTACGTTGAAAGCTGATTTGCTTCGTTTTTAATCGGTCTGTTCAGAAGTAAAACTTAGATGTTTACATTTTTGGGGGGTTGCACTACTTTACGTACCATTGACTTGCGGAATGATTAAATACCTCAGCATTGCTTGTTAGACAATTTCTGTAAATCTCCTGTAACATTGTGTATAGTCATATCAGCTCGATTGAAAGTTACTCTCAATATCTCCTTTATCCTCCCTCTTCCAGGAAGCAATAAAGAAGCTATATAAACAGTCTGAGTTTATTACTCCGCAGACATACTAAGCACAAGCCTTGACACAACGCATATCATTGTGGGTGAAATGTCAATGTTCTTTTGTATGCATCCCGTACTATACGGAGCTATACACAAACCGTTTGAACCGAACTATCCAAGCATTACAATATTCTGGAACACGCTGGTTCCCATCACATTGATATTAATACGGGACCCGCTCATGTTGTGGGTCTCACATCATTTCTGTACTTATTTCTATGCATCTAGTGAAACTCCGTTAATTCACCTGCAGTCTCATAAAAACAACTTCTAAGATTTTAAAAGCGTATCAGCAAGAGTGTGCAATCAGGTCATTAGGCTGCGCTGAGGAGTTGGTATTTCAGAGCAGAGAGCGACTAGAATAACTTAACAAAGTGATGCCGGCGTGCAATTGAGCTGTTACTTTCAATGAGACTGAGCCATAACGCTGAGCCTTGGTCGCGCCTCTTAATTGGCTTCTATGGCTCGCCTTCTCTTTGACTCATGAAGAGCAGCGGCAGAGGTACAAATGAGGCTGCCTCTCAAGCTGGCCAGCTGGTAGGCGAAAAGAATCATCAAACAGTCTTGAGAAAAAGGATCTCTGTAAAAGATACCAGAACTTCATGTCGTGATGAATCCGTGACAACCGTGCTGCAGTCTGTAGCACTAATAGAACAAGCGTAATTCCGTAATATATTAACTAGCTACTGTGTTGAGCGAAGTGTAGAATTGTGTGCTCCCGAAGTTCTGTGTTCCTGCTGTGCACGCATGTTTGCAGAATCTTGATCTGGCAGCCTGATCCCAGTTAAGCACGGTCGGTGGTATCAGCCCAGCAATCGAAAATTTCATTAAATTAATACATGATATACATGCAGAGAATAGTAGATACATAGCAAAGTCTGGCCCAAGTACTCAGCTACCACCGCGCCCATTATTGTGGCTCCAGTGTTTAATTATTCATAAGCCAGTTAAGATAGTAACTTTATCTATCTCCTGAGGTTCGCAGGCTGGAGGTGTCTATAGAGTCTCTGCTGCAGGGGATGCCACAGACGCCCATATTTAGGACATCTCCTGCAAGTAGCTGCATCATGAAGCTTTAGTATTGCTCCAGCTCATGGATAACAAGATGTTATCCTTCAAGATGAAGCAGTTTTGTATTTACGAGAAGTTGTCATCGCCAGGCCCGTTTAATACTGCAATTTTCTACTGAACGTGTGAACTACACCATAGAAGTGAAAAAAAAACCTCGCCTAAAAATTATTTCTGTTAGATGTTTTAATGTTTTCTTCTATACCTGCCAATGTAAATTGCGTAATCGTATAAGTCTGACTACCGACGGTGACTGAAATTATCGAACAGGATTCGGTCAATGCTGTCTAATGGCGGCTTGCATTAATTCACACGTTGAGTCATAGTTGTCTTATTTCTCAATTTAAGGCCTGCCGTGTGTCTTCTCTTGATGGCTGTTGTCCTTACGCTGTTTACATACGAACAAAGAGGCTTCGTCCCTTTAGTCCACACCGACCAGACTGGTGGGTGGGCCGAGATGCACCTCAGCGTCTCGTAAGTTCCCATTAAGATCGTCTCATTTCATCATAGGTGCGTTACGCACGCCGCTGCAGTCTGAAGTACGACTGCTCTTAAATTCACAAGTCACTTTAAGGTATTCAACTGGATAATTTCACAGTAGTATAAAGGTCATATTCATCAGTTGGAAGGTGACTAATGTGAATGGCAAAGTCATATTTCAGTCTCGTTAAGGCGCTAGAATAATACGAGCGCAAGAAAAATGCAGCCACGCGTTGTGTGTTGTGATGCTGAGTTAATGGGAGGAAAAATTCCATAAAGAGACCCCAACTGCGCAGCACCCAGGCAACGATCTGGAGCAGTTGGACTATAGTGGTCTGTTGGTTGATTACACGTGGCAGGTTACCGCTTATAGAATAAATTTATTGTACATATACTGCTTTACTTATTCATTTAATGTTACCTGCATGTATGGCCTGCAACTTCAGTACTAATAATTTTTCATTCGGTGTTGCATAAACCATTGTTGTCCTAATATTAATAATTTAGAAATGATTTATTTATTATGCTCCTTATTTATAAATATAAAGTATATTCATCGTGATATATTGCATCTTTGCACATATTGGAAGGCCCTCCATGGTATGTCAGCTCTTATAGTACTGAAGTGGCCCACGGGTATGTCCTTGTTGGACAACCCTGATGTTATTTAGAAGACACAGGGATTAAATTTAAATTGAGCTAACGCCTGTATAAAAACCATAGACGAGTATGCCAGTGTTTCGTTATTTCATGAGGACCAACTTAAATAGGATCTGTATGCTGACAGTGCTGTGTAGGAGGGCGTGCTCATGGATACTATTGAAAAACAACGCTAATATGTCGCCGTGTGTCTAGCACGCGGCTTTCCGTCAGAAGCTTTAGGCCATTTAAGAGAATTGAGTGTAAGGCATAAACGTGTGCCGTAAGTTGTATGGACTTATCTGAGGAATTGCACCCTACCGACTGTGCTATGTGAAGAGTTAGGTTATAGCGAAGCCTAAGCGGTGTCGAGTAGGCGACAGTATGGGGCTCCATTTCAGAGTCCGCCCCCCGCGAGGAATTTCTGTTTGGAGTTTAGTACCTCCCAAGCTCGTTTCGTGGAGATTGTGCTGTGCTCCCGGCTGTGGGTTCCGCGAGAACTCTTGTTCGCCCAGTGTTTTTCTAGTTGGTAAAATGTTATGACCATCGGTACTTTGTGTACAAAATGTGTAGTGTTGTACATAGTGTAATACGTGTACATTGAATATGCTCAGCATTAATGGATAACACTGTTGCTTATTTATTGTCTGACACTTCTTCATGGGTTAATTTAGCTTCGGTCAGAGGGTTCATATCATTGTAGGTTAAACGTATCGGCTTTTAAAGTGCATAGCTGAGCTACAACAAGAGGCACTTGAAGCGCTTTATTGCTGATAGACAGCAACAGATTCACTTGAACCGTTGCTATAGACACATGCGTACATAGTCTATTTAATTTTGGCTTGGATCCCACTATAATGTGACTGTTGTGGTTAGACCTGGAGCGTGATGATAATGATGATGTTTAACTTACGGGGTTGCAACTTATTAGCATTATCATTTGACACTGTCACTTCGGTATTGTCTACCATCAATGCTGTTTTTCATTTTCCAATCACTTCACATGTGTTTTGCACATCGCATGGCACCGCAAGAACACCTTCTCTGCGTGCGCACGCGCTCATACCTGCAGTTAGCAGAGGCGTTTTCGTTCTGTACCTCGTGTTTTAGCTGCATGGCTCCCAGTATTGGTGCAGGAAAGAGGCGCAGGTTTGGGCAATGTTTAACTCCTCCGCGCTATTCCCCTCACCATGTTTGCGGCGCTCCTCCGCAGGCGTCAGGTATTGACTGCGTTTACGCCCCTGAGCGCACGGCCTCCTGTTCCGTGGCCTCATAACAGCATAACTGAATTATTTTCGCCAGTCATTAGCATTTGTTTTTTTACAAGGAATACTGTGTGCACAAAACGGCAATAATATCGGAATAATTTAGAGTTACAACTAACATTCATTCATAAGCCAGTTGTTGAATTTTGGATGCTTATATCATGTGCCGTACTATTCTCCAAGAATAATCGTATCCGATTTGACCCTCCGTGTAAGTTATATTTATTGCGGATACCCTCGCTGTAGCAGTAAATGAGCGGCGCTAAGTTGGCTTAATTTTCACGAGAGTCTTAATTTGCATTAGCGAAACTTTGTAGTTTTATGAGGCTTAGTAAGCCAAATGAGCTCGATCATTTGTATACGCTCCTTTTATAGCGACAGAGGCTTCGATCTGCAGAAAAATACGGTTGAATTTGTTCTGTAATCCTATAAGCTTTTTTACTTCAGTGCATGAAAATTGGCAGTTTATTCCGCCTGCACTTGCTAGAATTGCAGTACTATAGGCTTCAGTGTATCAAGGTAAACTAATCAGTATCATAACTAACAGGCGGTAGCGAAGAAAATTTTTCATGAACCGCCTCTCCTGTTCTAAAATAGGATTGGAAATGTATGTGAACTGTGCCTAAACGTTAAAAATGTAATTAGGATATTTCTGCTTCGCATTATACATCAAGCTTCTTCTCGTACTAAATTACCGTACTTCATTTAGAATAGGTAACTCGAGAGACTCCAGTTGCATCATATGTGAGTCTGTTTGGGCAATCGAGTTTTGCTTCTGAAGTGAAAGATGAATCTTCCTGAAAGAAGACCATACCAACACCGAGACACAGGACTGAAGTGAACATGCTGTCGTAAACATATTTCGTAAGTACTACTTATGTGAAACAGCAACATCTTTGAAGGATGCGGCTTAGTTGTCGTAGAGAGAGGAAGAACAGCTTCTGTCCTCAGAAACCTACAAGATGAGAGCGGTCACTATCTTTCCCACTCAGTTTGTTTCCTTCCTTAGTCCTGCTGACGATCGTTTTCCTGCTCAGCTTGATTTCTGACTTGTTGCTTTATGCTCTATGACTTTCTGTGTGTGCATGGGTGCTTCTGTTAATTTCGTTTCCTCTCTTCAGACATTCAAGAAGCTTAAATAATGTATAAAATACTAGTTAACTACCAATAGTAACGCGCCCGAGTAACAATGGCTCCTGGGCCCCACAAGGGCACCAAGTGGGATATGGGCAACTGCTGGGCACAAATGGGCATAATTTGGGCTCTAACTGAGAAAACACAAACCATGTCTTTACCATCTGGGGCCCATGCGATCTTTCCCATCTTGGGAAATGAGTGGTGCTTTGTTTTCCACATGGGTGAAAAGTGGGCTTCCTAGCTGTATTCCTCACACGAGCGTTGGCGGGTAAACATACCTGATACCCAGGTGGGCACCAGGGGGGGATTCCCATATGGGCATCGTATGGTGTTTCCCAAATGTGTACCACACGGGCATCCCGCCGTTACCCCATATGAATAATATCATCGGCCTTCCCTTATCGGGCCCACGAATGGGTTTTCCCATTGTGGGCAAAGTATAGTGATTTCCACATGGGTACCAAATGGGCTTCCCTGCGACATCCCATATCAGCAATTTTATGGGTTTTCCCACATCACACCTCTATGGAATTTCCCAATGGAAACATGTTGGAAACACATATGGTGTTTCCAACATGGGTAACGAATAGGCTTCCCAGCAAAATTCCACATTAGCAATAAAGTGAGTATTCCCACATCAGGCCCATGTGGGTTCCTATGGGTTTTCTCATTGTGGGTGACATGGTGATTTCCCACTTGGGTAACGAATGGACTTTCCAGCTGTAAAGGTAAAGTCAACTTAGACCACACCCACACCTGGGAAACCCACATGCACTGGTTTGTGCTGCATGTATATTGTATAGGCCCACTGGCCCCAGATGAGTAAGTGTAGTTGCAGTTGACCTCGGGTCACCAAGAACTATGCCGCCAATTTGATGGAAAGAACAAATGACCCGAGACCCCCACCCCCCTCATCTCTGAGGAAGGCAGTTCCGCCCCAGCGCCGTGCATGCACACACAACTGCCGAGTCAGCTCACCAAGATCTGCAAAGAGCTCACGTGCCTCTCGGGGCATCGAACGAGCGATACAAGGTGTTAGAGCTGAGAAAAGAAGCATGCTGCTACCGAGGCGGCTGTATCCCGTATTAGCAATTTAGTGGGTCTTCCCACATCACACCCATAGGGGTTTTCCCAATATGGGTAACATATATGGTGTTTCCCACGTGGGTAACGAATAGGCTGCCCAGCTATATCCTACATTGGCTTGTGTTTTTGATATTGTATTAAGGTACAATTTGTCATCAAAACATGAAACTACGTGTTGTTTTCAAGTTACAAAGTAGTTTATAACTTATTGAAAAAATATTTACTGAGCTTTAGCTTTAGCAGTAATCTGACGTGTCATTTAAATAGGTCTCCGTGGCAGAGTGGGTTTAGGCGTCAGTGTAAGTGGTATCTGTAGGTTCGATCCGAGGCTAGACGTAGGATTTAGTGGGCAATTCATGGGAAACTTCTGGGATATGCATGGGCAAAGTCTGGGTCTCCCCTCGCGCCACGAGATACCCATCCAAAACTTTTTTGGAAAAGTAGCTGAGACCCATATATGGGCTTCCCAGATGAGCCTCATTGGGAAACCCCTTTCTCGTACCCGTATGGGCGTAAGGAGGGATGCTCCCAGTGGGGCCCATCTGGGAAGCCCATATAGGTCTAAGCTCCTTTTTTAAAACCCGCTTTTGAATGGATCCCATGTGGGAAACCCAACACTTGCCTCAGCGCATCCCAGCTGGGACCCATATAGGCTTCCAACATAGGCCCCGTTGGTTACATCCCTCCTCATGCCCATTTGGGTTGCACTACATGGGGCCTAGCTGGGATATGCATGGGCAAATGTTGCGTTTCCCACATGGATCCATTCGAAAATGTTTTTTTTTTAAGGAGCTGGGACCCATATGGGCTTCCCACATGGGGCTCCAATGTTCTTCCCACCTGGGCCCAGCGTGATGCCCATCTCCATTGTTGCTCTGAATGGTCGCTCTGTTTTCCAAAGTAAACTCTATAATCTACTTAGCATTTTAACATCAGTGTCAAGTTCCCCTCTTGCATTTAGGGCCTTAATGTGCTTTCCTTTTTTGTGTCGAAATTTAGGCTGAAGTTCACTTGAGCACAACAGCGTTCACTGTACGATTCTCAACTGTGAGGAGGCTGTCTTATTTTCATAAAGTAAAGTTGACCTGCTCACTCAGATGACCGCGTCAACAATGAGTCGCACAGTTCAGGGTAAGGCGCCCATAATGATCGCCAACGGGGAATATCGCGCATTAATTTGGCTCATTCTCGAGTGCGTACAGAGGAATGCCCGAGCGCCGCAACAATGAGCTCTTCTGTGCGCGATGGCCATCAGAGGGACCTCTTCAACAGAGCTGAGTGCCAAAAGTGGCCAACTACTTGGCTTTGTGTTGGGTGGACTTGCGAGAGTCTTGCGCTGGGCAGCAACATGCGCGCATCTGGTGACTTCACAGACATTATTTCCCTTAGGAAAACTACGTATGCTTCTTGTTCGAATGTGTAGATAGAGCCAATAGCTTACCATTGTAGATGATAATTATGGGGACTTCTTACATGATTCAGGGATGCTGTTCTTTGTAGAAGGAATGTGCTGGTAGTTTAATTGTTTTGAACAAAGTACTCATACATCTCAATTAAGAAAAAAATGTGATTGCCCAAAGGGGGTTATTGATAAGTATTCATTAAATTTCCTAAGTAAATACTTTTATGAGAACTACTGTATTGTACAATAACTGCGTATTTATTTCATAAAATGATATAAAACAGTATGAAAGAAGCGTTCTATTGGCAAAGAAAGAAAATCGATACGGTTTTGATTATACGCTAAGCATTACTTGTACGATTATAGCTATAGCAGTCTGGTGAGTTACAGCAGTTTGTAGTAGACGTCCGTACTGATGGTATCAAACACATCGAGGCTGGACGCTATAGCAAATTGTACAATCTACTATCTAGTATATTTTGTCTTGCGTTGGCTATCGCAAAATTGCTTCTCATATAGGTACGCACTTTGACTGCGTCTTTAATCGGTAGTAGTATATAATATAAGCATTATTACTGAAGTGCTTTCAGATTGGGAGGCAATCTAACGATTTACTTTTTACCAGTGAGCAGCCAGTATGGACTAAACTTGAAGTAGCACTGGAGCTTAATTGGACCGATATGAACATGCTAGGTATATGTGAGTAAGCAGAAAGTGATGATTTATGAATTTGTTTTGACGCTGTTTGTATAAGAAGCGTCATCATCTCTGCATAATAGGGCCTGGCAATTTCTAGGTTGCCGACACTAGTCTCAGATAGCACATATACTATATTCGACGTAAAAGATTGTCACACCCTTGGAAAATGTAGATATAATTTCAACAATACGGTGCTGATTTTTTCTATGTAAATATGAAGAAAAAAAATATGATAACGGTAGTTGCCTTTAGTGTCACTGATAGTCAGTCAGTACCCTATACCAACTACTTTCCCTGCAACAACAAGCGTGCATAATCCTACTGCAAAAAAGCGTACAGATCAAACCTCAGTCATTGACAGAGGATAGCTTGCAGCCTTACACCAGCCTAGAAAATCCGCCAGAGAAGAATCTCAGATGAGGGTCATAAATCTTAGGACTGTGCAACGAATAAATGCTTAGTAGAAAACTATTAGTGAAGCGCAGTCAGTGCAATGGAAAAAGTAACAATTGTAAAGACTAGCATCAGGCGTTCTCTGATGCGATTAGTGAAAGCAAACCGGTGGAAAAGTCTTCAGCAGCTGAGTAGCGTGTAGAGAAAATGTTTTGAAAACTTTCTTCTGGTGCCATGCGGCTTGAGCTGTAAGAAATAGGTTTAGGAGTCGTGCCAGGAAACAATTGGTCAACATAGAAAACCGAACGAAACGGCTCCTATTTGCAAAGGACTAAAAAGACTGGATGGTAGACGTATGGAAAAAGCGGCATATTGTGGGATGAAACAAAGTTCACCTTGTTCCAGAAGTAGTGCAGCATTGGTTCAGGTATCCTGAGGGACCATTTTCTCCCATGGAATGGCCTCCAGAGTTTCCTGATTTAAAGCCTATCAAATCTTTGTGGGACCAACTGGGTAGGGAGCTACGAGTTCCAATATCTTTTTCCTCTTCATTGGAAGATCTTTCTCAACGTTTACTCTAACTTTGCATCAATGTTTCATTAGATTATTTGCAAATTTTCATTGAATCTATGAAAGCTGTAGTTAATGCAAAAGGAAGGGTGGTGTTATAATAAACTATTCAGCTTGACGGGCTATATTATATACACATTTCTTTAGAGTGAGGTAAACTTTTCAGCCGAGTACTGCATATCAAAGAAGTTTAATAATTAGAACGTCAGAACTAAAAACAAAACAAAAATTACACCCACAATACCGTGGTGCAAGGAGTAATAACCCACGTTATCTTAATTTTTATATTACTACTCTCTAATTTCACTGTCCATCATATTTTGAGATTCATTTTTCGCAGATGGAATCTTTTAACATTAGCTAAACACTTCCATGTTTATGCTTCCCAGGTCTGACAGTTCCTAACCACGCCCAAGATGCCCCTCATTCCAGACTCTTCCCTCAACGTAACAATGGGAAGAGCAGCGATGACACAACAGGGGGATGGGCAAGTCCATACTATGCGGCCCATATATACTGGTTGATTTTGGCTTTCTCCAGGCCTTTGTGTCGCCATGATGGCACTTTGGCTATCCTTATGCGGCTTCACAATAGGCTATGAATTTGCAAGAGCTTCTGCATGTTCGTTACGGCATCGTGAGGCCCTCCACAGTAGCCGTATTGACCAGACAAACTACACGACAGTCGGCAGCGAGTGAGAGAGAGAGAGAGCGATGCCCAACACAGGATGGAACACGGCGAAAGTCTGTCCTATCAAAACATCTGCCCACCTCTTCATATCTCCAGCTTGAGACTGGGCTTTGTGGGGCCGTACTCTTACACTGTGAAGTGTATATGAGTGATTCACATGGCCTTTGATATTACTGTCTCTGTGTCTGTATAATCCCCTGCGCCTATATATATATATATATATATATATATATACGTTAACTCTCTAAAAATTGAACGAAATAGAATTTAACTGATGTCTTTGAGAAAACTACTAGAAGTAACTGCTCGAAACAGCATAATCCAAGTTTACCTTTAGCACTCAGATGACGTAAAGTACTTACAATAATATCTAAAGTTCGTATAAATATCATTACACAAATATATGTTAAATGCTGTTAAGAAAAAACTGAATGGAAATAATCACATTAAAAGGTTCGAGAAATATATTTCCACTGCAGTTTCCTAATGATGAGAGATTATACTGAAAATATTTTCACCTCTTATGAAATTCAATGCTGTTGTGCACTTTTTCGAAATTAATACCTATCGAATTAACCGGTGGATGAAAATAAGATGCGATGTAAATGGATGCATTAAATCAAAGAAGAGTGCGAAGTACATATAACATCACTCGAATACATCAAACAAATTCTACGTAACGTGGTCGGTTGCTGAGAAACATCATTGTACGTGTAATAAGATTTAGAGCTGTAAGTTGTCCGGGCCTCCTCTACCTCCATTATGTTAAAGTCGTTTCGTGCGGCCCTCTCACATTGAACGCATGTTGATGGCCTCACGTTACGAGGGTCTGACATGACCAGCAGATGGTGGGCGCAGAGTTGAATTTACGCAGCAGCAGCAGCAATAGCGTCTCTTCTTGCTGCTCCCAACACGCTAGTGCTGACGAAACCGGCCGCCTCAGCGGTATCTCTGGATTTAACCTTTAAAGTGATGTCTGTCAGCGATGCATGATTCAGAAAGTGCTCGGCCTATTCGAGAGCCAGAGTGTGGTTTTCTACTTTATGGAAAACCTCTTGATTTGCAGCAGCTTTCATGAATTCCTGATACTTAGACTTTTGCTAAAATATATTTTTGAAATATCGATGAGCGTCGGTCAACTTTAGCTATTGGTGATATGAACTGTTGTTAATATTCGAAATGTTTCAAATTATAATGCTTATTTTAATAATGAATAGAGCCACCTCAGGTTCTCAACAAACTGAAAAATTACTTATTGGATGAATTATCAAGGCGCGTCATATTTTTGCTGCTTTACACTCGCCTCTGCGTTCTCCACATCCGAGAATATTTAACTTGGATTCTGGTCGGTTCTCCACAGCACTTCTCTGTGCTCAATGACTATGTACGACACGTCTGCAGATCTGTTCCAGCCGCCCGAGTGCGTCCCTGTATTCTTGGGATCAGTACGTCTGTCTCTGCCAGTGGATACCTACTGTATACTATACACGATATATATCCCTGTCTGTCTGGTACGTATCTGGCTGTCTGGTACACAGGGAGATCTCCATAACACTAAATTCATATTTAGCTCCAAAGATGCAGATTTCAACAGGAGCTTAGTTAGATTTGTTCTTAAAAGGAAACTATGCAGTGAACTTACGGTTACAGCAATTTCTCGGAATATGTGTGTACAACGTCTCTGTATGCGAAACTTGTGCCAGTGAGTGTGGTGTTTTCAGTGTCTCTTGTATAACTTTGTATTGTCTCTATTTCTATATTCGTGCATGGGCAAGAATTCAGTAACTGTACAAAATCGTAAGACTGTCAATATTTCATTTTGCAGCATTTCTCATATGTTACGAGAGCTATACGTTGTAAGGACGACCTCGCTGGTATTGTTTCTTTGTCAGTAGTAAAAAAGATTGCAAGTAATATGTGCTGCGATACCCTGACGTTAATTTCTTGTACGTACATCGATCTCTGATTCTACGTGCGCTCCTTGTACCCATATGTCGTATAACACATGTCTCTTACTCACACTTCGTTTACCATTTTAATAGCAACTGTGCCCTCAAACCAGACTTGCTACACAGTCTCTTGCACACATGAAGAGCTGTGAAATAGTCAGCAGAGTGTCACCTCTTCCGAATATATTGGAGCATAAATTAGGCCGTCACCCCAGACGCCAAACGCTTCTGTTCATTGCGCCCAATTTACGAGGCTACGTCACTGCCGACCGACTAACCTTGCATGTCTGCATATTTTTTCCATGTGTGAATTTGATGTTAGGACAAAAACCGATAACCATAGTCGTCCTTTACTATCTGAAATGGCTTAGCAAGTAGGAAAATGACCCAAAGCAACAGCGAGAGTACCTATCGGAAAGTGAAAAATTTGTGGCTAATTTTACGAATATTTTTGGGACGCGTCCTACGTTTTTAATTTTCTGATAACACCTGTATTGTGTGAAATATGTACTTTAACGAGGTCTTTCTTTGAAACGTGAATGAATCGCGTATTTTCTCGCAATTGTTTGCTTGCATTTAATCTAAATCGAAACTACACTCAAATAATAATAAGACAAGTATGTGCAAAAGCAATAAGACTTGGTATTAGTAGGCGACAGTTCATGAACATTTTATGAAACATTTCTATAATTACGTTTGATTTACCACTTGCACATTTCTTAGTAGAATAAAGCTTCTAGATTTTATTTGTGTCTTTGATTCAGTGTTGAGAAGCAAGTCACTCACCATAGCAGATAGACCGCTGTGTTCTTGGGTTGAAGCTGTGCATCGAGCTTCCTGCATCACCATGTCGCGGCCGAGCTATAGGTGATTCCACAAAGAGGTTGATAACTTAAGTTATGAGTGAAAAACGTGGCGTACTGACTGCACCAGATTATTGCAAGGATCATCGAGTTCATATCCATACGTCACCTTGGTCGGCCTGGGAGCATTCATGAAAATTTAATTTATTAGGTTCGGTTGGACCACTCATTACTGCGGCCTAAGTGCGTCACTTCCAGACGCTATTACTGCGCACTTGACGTCAGCAAATCTATCGACAGCTCCAGGCAGCGCAGGTCTCTTACTGAGCTAATGGCACACTCCTTCTAATTCAAATGCATTAAGGTGACGCCACATTTTCATACAGTGGACCCCACCATAATGAAATGACGGTAGATATTACACAAACGAAACCCCCGCTGAGCTCGTGTATATATATATATATATATATACGTTTTTACATGGTAGGTCGTGTGTTCAATTAGCTGAATCATGAGCTACGTTTAAATAATAAAGCTTTGATGTGAGGAGAAAGTGAAAATCAGTAGCCGTTGTACTGGTACAAGCTATTCCAGATGTAGTCTTCAATGCATAGATTTCCGACTTGGTAAAGCAAGAAGTACATTAATTCCTGACAAGTTTTTTTTTTACGCCGCCATCTGTAACTTAGCCTACTTTTCACCTATCTGCCTTCATTAAAGCGTGACGGAAAAAGTATAAATAAACACACGCCGTGGATAATTCTACAATGTTAATGCTAAAACTACAGTGTATAAATAATGCTCTTGCGTCTGCTAAGTATACCACTCTTAACTGATTTTCCGCCCATATTCTCGGTGGAAATCCCTCGTCAGTCTAACATATATATAGTCTCGAACTCAGAGTAGTTTTGATTAATACGGCTGACTGTATTATAATGGAAATGGAAGATCTCAGCGAGTATGTGATGTTGATACGGAAATGATGTATGAAATAGACGAACAGATATTGATACTCCAGATTTATTGATAGGTCCGAATTCCTCATCAAAGCGACATAGAAATCTTTTTTGTTTAGACTTTTTTGAAATTCGATAATGAATTACATACAGCCTACTAACTACAATTATTAAAGAACAGAGAACTTGTTACGGAAAATGTCTAGGCCGCAAGTGTGGATCGCATGCATCTGTTACATGCCAGGCTTGCTGAACATAGTTTTTTTACCATGACTTGAGCTCGGTTGTAGAATATGCACTGATAACAGCTTATAGAAATAAAACGACGTGCCTGCACGCACTAAATTGTCCGTTTACTTGTAGCGGCAAAGATGATAGAGCATTGCACGTATTGACTTGTGGTCTCAGGTTTGCTTCCTTGCCTGGTGATTGAGTCTGGCGATGCTCGATATCACTGGGGCAGTGTTATTGATATTAAATCTTAAATGTCCACTGTGAGGACGCTGACTGAACTGGCAAAGGAGACTATCGACAGATCGTAGTTGTCGTATTTGGTCCTTTCGTCTTTGACATCCTAGCTTTGACAAAACATGCTGTGATTGACTGCAACCATGCAGCTCTCTGGACCTAGAAATTAATGGATAAACAGCAAGGGTGGTCAAATTGTGACTTTCCCTTTCATTTTTTACTTCAGCGTCAATTTCTCTCTCCGTGAAAGACAGACAAGTGGTTTCAGTAGCTGGCATATGTTACAGTGGCGATCGAGAACTTTTGCCCTGAGATCATACGAAAACATTGCTCTCATGCAGGATTAGGTTAATTTAGCAGTGTTTGTACACCTATTTTAATGCATTCTAACAGTTGCCCCAGAACAGGGATATGAATTACCCTAGTACATTAACTTGGAGGCGTAAAAGTAATACCTTGTCAATAGAAAAAAAGGATGGTATACGGTCATATAATATGTACGAGTGTGTAGTACGAAACATAGACAGACATATCCAGTCGTGTGGCAGTGCATATCTTTCACCTTTGTAGTAACTCGGACTGCATATGCCCCTAAAAATCTGACCTTTTGTTGTATTATCCATCAACTCGATTTTTGGTTGATGACACCGGTAATATTTTAATATTCACGAACTGGTTTTCTATCTACACGCCTACTGCAGGTATTGCCGTCAATAATTCTGGTTACGAAAATTACATGACGTATGAAGAACTGGCGCCCGAAAGCTCTAAACATATAAGCCTTAATTAGGTAGTAATTGTTGACGTAGCCAGCTAACCACGATCTTCTGAAGAATAATGCGCTGCATCTACAATACTCATCTTAAATGATTAGAGACAGATGAGGCTTTTATTATTACACTACTCATAACGTATCCAGTGGTCGTACTCTTTGACCGCAGCCGCGGGTTTGTTTACGTCCAGGAACAGCAGTGACTGATGTTAGGGAGTATCCGTTAACCTTTGTCGTTTGTTAACCTTCATTTAAGTTTAATACTGACATTTCTACAGCCCTATCGTCGGGCAAATCTTGCAGGTTTTCTAATAAACGCTGCTCCGTCTCCTTGGATTAGTTACATCATCGGATATCATCTACATTCAGCGCTTGCAATATGCACTAAGAGGAGCATTGATGTATAAGAAAAGATTCCGTCGTTCGACTGGTTCGTACGCGCTGGTCTGGGATGGGAAGGCTAGCATTCGTAAATGAGCCCATCCATGCACGCAATATTTTATACGCTGTTTAACAATGTATTAAAGTTCTATTCACATTTGTTCGAAGGACATGGAAGATATGTTTGGACGAAGTTTTCGTAACATTATGGTAATGGTGGGCACTCGCGGCCCAAACTCAACTGAAAAAAGGTTGCAAGTCAGTGCCCGGCAGCCTCCTTACTATTATACTGCAGCTTGACAGTGCCGCCCAGTAATATATTATGGAATTACTGTGTCTAGTATAAGTGATTCCGCGCAGTGAATTCCGGACCAAGTTTACAAACGATCCAATCTATTTACTCCATATAGGTAATGATAAAGAGTGCGTACTCAGTGACCCTTGTTGCTTACTGGCCTTCATCTTAAGTTAATAATGACATTTGTTTGGCTGATGAGACGCTTCAGACACCGCACGTGTTTGACACGACGATTAAACAAACAATCTCGCTTGACGGTAGAAGCCGATGCATAGTATCGATTGCACCCAGCAGTCGAGTGTGGACCGAAATGCCATACAAACAGCCAACGTACCGTTAGATATTAATCCGTTAAAAATATTGGCATTGGAAAAGTATTATAGCATGTGTTTGTTGCTTTATTTTGCAGCACTTAGCAGTTTTGCATCATCTAATCTTGATAATCTATTGTAATATTATTTGCCTGTCTACAAGGCATAAATTTTCTCATATGTTGTAAAAGAATAGACCCTTACAAAGTTTGAGGTCGCCGCAACGTCTCGCAAATGCAGAACTATGGCTTTAGCTCGTGCAGCGACCCTGGTTTTTGGTAGGGTAGCAGTGGCCATCGCAAATTTGGTTTATGTTTCCCAGATTTGAAGGATAATAAATATTGTTTACGTTTTCGACTTCCCGTATTGATATTTGTTTACGCGTCTCACGAGGAAAATAATTGCAATTCTGGGGAAGGGGCGCGCTAGATAGTCGTGCATTGCTTGGAAGCATTGCTCTCAAAGTAGCTGAAATAGTTGTTATGCAGGCGGCCGCTATTCACAGGTCAAAATTTCTGGCGACGATTGTAGTTCGGATCTTCAACTTCATAAATAAAGCAGATTGTATAGTAGCCTTCATGCCACACGCCGACCGCTATGCACGTACATGTACGTACAAGTCCGTGCAGGATAATCGGGTCCTATAGGCAGCGGTTTATTACTCTTGCCATAAATTCATAAAAATGGGGATGTTGCTCATCAGCCTTTAATTAATGAATACTTGGAGCTCTATTAAACACTGATTTTATGGTGCAGCCATGGAAGCAGTGCCTTCTAGATAATTCCTATCTTAATTGTTAATGAACCGAGTGTCTGTATAAAAATACTCTTGACATATTGTATTCATTAAATTATTGCGCAACAAATGGGTGCTCTGAGAGTGGCAGCACCGCGCAGTCAGTCTATATATAATTCTGATTGTTGAACGGGGACAAAATTTTTCATCTTTATCTCATAAATATGAAAATGGTATATCAAAACGCATGTGGCGATGCTGCTGGGTTATTATGTACGTGACGCTTTATTCTTTCCTGTTTTGGAGAAGATTACATTTATATGTATCAAATGGGGAAAACACGACAACAAATATTGCTGTATCTCGAGATCTGCCTTCTTCCTAAAAATATGTTAGATTTAAACATAAAGGAGTCAAATACCAATATCATAATACATAAACTTCTGTCAAGGCAACGTGTCTTTTTTTCTCTATCTGTAATGAATGATCTCGCTTTTCTAATGTTTCGATCGTTTCTAGAAATAATCAAATGCTCGGGTCACACTCTTGTAGGAGTAAAAAAATTCTGGGACATTGGAGATAAAATGTAAATGTATTATTAATGCATTAATTTGGGCATTTAAAAAAAGTGTCCATATTGCGTCACTTTAAAAGTTGTGGTTATAATGGTGATGGAAATATTCCTATGTTGGCAGTGCACTCAGCAGCAACATAACCACACCACTATATATGCGATGTTGCAAAAATATTGTTTCGTTATCAGTTTTAGAAACTCTCATTAACAACACAATTTTATTCCATTCATTACCTCCGCCAAGGAGGTATGTTTTCGTCGTGTTTATCTGTCTGTCTTTTTGTTTGTCTGTCTGTCACCAAGATAACTCAAAAAGTTTTGAATCGATTTGGATGAAATTTACAAGGATTGTTAGGTATGTTAAGAGAAACAGATGATTAACCTTTGGTGAAGATATGTCCATCCGTTTGTTTGTTTGTCTGCCTCATTTTTCTCAATGCTATAACTCAAAAAGTTATGGATGGATTTCTATGAAATTGGCATGAGTTGTTAGGTATATAACAAAGAGTAAGTGATCAAATTTTGGTAATGATCCGTTGGATCGTTCGTTCGTTTGTCACTGTTTTTCATTTTATGTATGTTAGCAAAATAACTCAAAAAATAATAAATGGATCCTTATGAAATTTATAGGGGTTGTTAGTGTTGTTAAAAGACATAAATGATTAAATTTTGATGCAGATCGGTTTGTTCGTTTGTATATTTGACTCATGTTTGTCATAGCGTTTGTTAGTAGTATAACTCAAAAAGTTATGAACGGATCTTCAAGAAAATTGCACAAGCTGTTATTACTATCAAAAGACAAGTGATTAGATTTTGAAGTTAATACAAAGAAAGTTATGGTTTCAGAGCCAATTTGAATTTTTTGCTACCGTTGCCTCGCTTGGTGGATGTATGCGCTCTCAGAGTGCTCTAGTATTGATTATGATGTCAGCTAAACCATTGCCTTACAGAGGGGGGACACGACATGCGTAAATTAACATCGTACAACAATTTGCATTGTGTATTCATTTAATATAGATACAAGTGAACCCGGCTTCCATAAATGATAGTGCAAGCTGTTGCATCGGCACATTTTTATTATTTTCGTTTGTAGAGAATTTCCAGTTAATACTTAAACCAATATGGATGAAACGGTATACAAACTGCATGAAACTAGAGCACTCTGAGAGCGCATACCTCCCCCAAGCAAGGCACCAGTAACGAAAAATTCAAATTTGCACTGAGAGCACAAATTTATTTGTAGCAGCACGAAAATCTAATCATTTGTACCATCTGATAGCATTAACGCATTTTGCAATTTACCTGAAGATCTGCTCATAACTTTTCGAGTAATGCTGCGTGCAAACATTATGACTAGATAAGTCAAACATACAAACGAACCTACCGATCTACATCAATATTTACTCATTTACATCTTTCATCATTACTAACAAGTTCTGCAAATTTCATAAAGATCCATTCTGAACTTTTTGAATTATTGCGCTAACAAGCCCGAAATCAAACACAGCAACAAACACACGAACGAACAAACAATCATAAAAAATTGTCATTTCTTCTTCGTAATGAACATAACAACTCATGTAAATTTTACGAAAATTCATCCATAACTTTTCGAGTTATATAGCATTGACAAAAATGAAGTTGACAAACAAACAAACTAATGAACGGATCTTCATCAAAAGTTATTTATCTGTTCTTCCTATCATACTTGAAAATCCCTGTAAATTTCATCCAAATCCGTCCATAAATTTTTTAGTTATCTTCATGACAGACAGAATAACAGACAAACCGGATTGGCGGTGGTAACAAAGCAATAGCACAGCGGCTCGGGCGTAGCCAAGATAAGCTGTACTTTATTCGTAAAGTTCAGTAAAAAAAAATTCGGCACATCAATGTAGAAATTTTGACTCCTGAAACCCACGACGTGTAAAAAACGTTCAAATAAATCTCAGTATTTTTAGAGGAACATGAAATACGCAAATTTGCAAGTAAATGCACCGTGATATTTATGAGAATGTTTTTATATCGGTCGCTGTATAAACATTTAATGTATTTATATTTTTTCTGTCACGCCTTGATGGGAAGTGACATGAAAATCAGATCAAGTGAAAGATTTTGGTAAAATTAAGGAAGCCTCACTCCTGAGTGATGAAACATCACGTTGTGCCAAATTTTGATATCTACGCGTTGTTTCTTTTTATACCATTCAGTAAGGATACTGCATTTATTTTCTTCCTAACATAAGCTTTATATTTTGTTCGGAGCTCACTGTGTGTAAATAAAAAACAAGATTATAGACAAGTGAAGTATTTTCAGAATCGAACATGAGGAGAAGCGAAGACGACGGGCGTTTCGCGTCCTTAGAAAAAAAAAAAACACGCATTAGTCTTTAATAATTGCAAGCGCTAGTAATGAATGGGTAAATGCTTCAAAAAGTATTCACAAATCTTTATTAGCATTGTGATGCTAGATTAACATATCGATTAAGAAGATATAAATTTAATGTTTTGTGGGTGAGTGTGAGCAGTATTCTTATAAGAACTACTTTTGCCTCAGAAAAACCGGAAACTATCGAGAAAAATAAAATCTTAGAACATTCACCAAGTGTAAGTCGATTTTATGCTTCAGGAGCAACAGTGATGAACAATTACTACACAAATATCGCTGCAGGTGCAGCTGCTATTAAACGTAACTGCAAAAACTATAAAGTATAATTGCAGTTACTCACCAATTATGGCTAAAGTAGTGCAGGAATGCAGCCCAGTCCAGATCTTCGATTATTCAATGTTGCTATGCATCGCAGTGCTTGCAATTTCCTCCAAGCTCACTCCAGTCAGAGCGCACAAGGCCGAGACACCTGACAACCACACTCACTAACGGCTCCAAGCAGACTGTCTGACCTGGCTTGGCCTGACCACCCTATAGTACGGGCGCCATCTTTGCTTGTGAATCACCGTGTGTAAATAATTAACGAGCGCCCAATCCTGGAATTGTACGGGGTGATCCTAGGGGTGACGAGAGGGTGTTGTAAAGAGGGCGCGGAAAGAGAGGGTTCCTCCAGTTCTATGAAATCATAACACGCCTTAGCAACAGCAGAGCAGCGACGATCGACAGATTGTACAATACAGGAACCATTAATAGTTTCATTTTTTTCTTACGTGATTTAGAAAGTTGATGTTCTCTCTTGTAAATTGAGTAGTCGCTACTAGTAAAATTAATATTAGTGACTCATCCAATGATTGTATCTGCTGGCCTTCTACGCTGATATTATTTACCTATCAGTAATAACAATGAGGCTCATATAGAGTTACAAATGTCTTTTTCGGGACAGATTCAAGCTGTTATGTATGATTTGGACAGCTCAGTAATTAGTTTAGGCATAGAAGTACTGTACCGTGCTTGACTGTTTTTTTTTTTTTTTGTAAGTGAGCCCTCCAAGGCTGATTTGGTAAACTTCAATAACATGTTTTCTAATTAACACAGGGAGGCCTGAAATCAAACAAAAATCCGTTATTTTATAGTATGCGAGGAATGTAATTTTTTATTAGTTGGGCACACAAATCACCTCTATGCTCGTAGGTTATTCTTGGATAACAAAACTGACATCAATTGTGTGCCTTACATGTGATGCTATGCATGGATTCTCTGATGCTCCGCTGCTGTTACCTGTATAATGAATTTGTGTTCCTTCCTAATAATTACGTTCTTTATATAACTATATATATATGAAGATTTTTGTTTTATATGAGGTCCCTATGTTGATTGAAAAATAAAATATATTCTAAATAAATCAGCCTGATGACTCACTCGCAAAGCTCCGATTTCGAGTTGTTTGATTGTTGAGCGAAAAATTTCTAAAGGTAGTGTTTACCAAGAAGCTTCTGCGGCCGTAGTCATCGCCGTGAAATTAAAAAATATGCACCGCTAAAACATCTTCAACTCATTCCAGCCCACGGAATATCACGCAAATGTGAGCGTTAACATTAATCACTTTAGAACCACTATATTCTCAATTGGTACTATAAAGTTAACGCGCGGCAGAGACTGCTTTGAAATGCTCCCACAATCGCTAGGCAAAGGCATCAGCTATGCAGTATAGGGCATGAACTTTTTATGTACAAGATAGCAATGAAACTCAAAGCAACTTCAAAGGATAAAATTACGGAAAATGTTGAAAGAACAGAAAGCGCGAAGAAGAGGGGGAGAAATCCCATAGGGGAAAGACTTATTCATCAGCATACAAATCTACTGGGACTACGGGTGGGGAGCCCCTCAGCAGGCTGTGGCCGTCCATTAGTTTTGATTTTCGAAAGGCCTCGGGACCGGCTACCGTTGGTTCAGTTGTTGACGCTTTCAGCAAAACTACCCCCGGCTGCCTAGAAAAACGGCAAGGAAGTTAAATGTGATTATGCCTCTTCATTTCTCTTGCTTTTGTTACTGATTTTGCTGATGAAAATCCAGCCAGTTTGATTTTTACTCAAAGAGGTGAATATGACCAACTCCACTTCGGTAAAGAAGCGCAATGCTTTTTTATTTTCTGTAAGCAATTGCCACGAATATGAACCCTTCAAGGCAGGCAATCAAGCAGCATGCTCGTGGTTGGGAAAGTATCTTCCGATGACAAGAACGACTTAATTCCCTTGCAGTGACGACAAAAACTGACGTTCTCCTGCAGCACAGCCACTGCAATTTTTCCTCAATCGGTATATGAGAACAGTGCATGTGTATTGACGAGCTCTTCAAATTCGTAACATGTAGATATAAAAAAATTATACTGACAGGTTTTCTCAGGGGGCGGAGCCAAGCTGTAGTGCATCGTGGGAAATAGGCTTGTGACGTTACAAGAACATAGTACGTTTTGCAGTAGCTATTTTGCATTACTTCTTCATCATTTCATTTGGGCCTCCAGAGTGTCCTACATGTGCTACAATCTTTGTAGTCGCACAAAAATATCTATCTAAGCATCTACGAACGTTTTTTAGCTCTCTGAAGGATAAAATGTTAAAATTATTTAGGTTACTTTTTCAGTAACAGGCACGTACCCATGTGGAGAATTTCGGTTAAATGTTGCCGTAAGCTGTGCAGTAGCGTACGTGTCGTTAACATATCCGCCTCTCCTAATCGTAAAAACTACAGCATCATTGGAAAAATTATGAATTTAACATTCGCCAGTATCAGCATCATTCCGTAAGATAGTTTACGTATGTGGAATACGGTTAGGTGATTTTTTTTTTTTGCAAGTTAATTAACGCGCGTCGGACGCCACCCTACTTTATAGCGCCCCCAGCGTAGAGAAGCTAATGTTTTTTTTCTAATTTTACCGAGCAATTGTATAGATGGCATCTGCGTATTATATACAGACTTTTGCTTTAATATTACTTGGCCGGAAGGAAAGTAAATTGGCTTTTTGGTCCTTTAATTTTTTTGCGAATCTTGTTTGAAAGTTTTGCTACCTCAGCGTTCAATCGCTCGTATCTGAACTAATTTTTGTTGCAGCGGTTTGAAATTATACAGGATAGCAGATACTGATAGAAGACGAATATAAATTGAAAACATTGCGGTATCCACTCATTTAACTCCATCTTTAAAAATACCGTATTACTCTCTATAAAACTCACTTGTTTTATTGCAAGACGCTAAACTTGGCTCTAGGAGTGCTTCTGTCACATGTGGGCATTTGCCGGTTGAATTCATCTGCTCTTTTACAAGCCTTGTAACCAACGTTCTTCAAAAATTATATACTTCAGAGAGCTAAAGAAGTTCGTAGATGCTTTAATACATATTTTTGGGCAGCTATAAAGATTGTAGGATATGTAGGACACTCTGGAGGCCCAAATGAAATGATGAAGAAACAATGCAAAATAGCAACTGATAAACGTACTAAGTTTTTGTGACGTCACAAGCCCATTTCCCATGATGCACTACTGCTTGGCTCCGCCCCGTGGGTTAACCTGTTAGTCTCATAATTCTTGCGTAGATATAGTGTCCACGATAGATGAAGAAATTTGGTCAACGCATGTAAACTGGAACTACTTAAACATAGACAGCAGATTCGGAGGAGCTTCGACATGACAAGCTGTACGTACAAGATTCTTTCCTGTAGATTCGCAAAAGAAACACCATAGGAATTCTTAACGTTGCACGCTTGAATATGTAGGAAACCCCCATTAACATAGGGGATTGGGGGCTATGTTAATCGAATAAGTAGTTAGTTAACTAGTTTCTATGTCGTCTAAATACCATGCCAATTGAGAAATGGTGTATATTTTTGTCTTAATCGGGGTCTCGGCATTTAAATCAAGACTATGTTTGTGGAGTTCTATATTATTAGAAAGTATACTGACCGGGGTCTTCCTGTACTACCAATAGCAACTAGGTTTTACTATACCATACTGCTGAGCACTATGAGGCGGCGCCTATGCTATGCTACAACCCCCGACTGATGGTGCACGCTGTCTACAGTCGACGTTCTTGTATTTTCCCAGTTTTGAGATCGATCTCTCAAGAATTACACTGTTCTCAAACTCTGTGTGCGGAGTTCTACTAGGTATGTTTATTGATCGTTGCTGAAGCACATTTAACTTCATATGCATACTGATCATGTGCAAGGTCATCAGCATCAGAATTGTAAACTATCGAAAGGACTGCCTATTTTCAGTGTAGAACAGAAGATATGGAAATAGAGACACTATCGCTATAGGTAAAGCTTGGCCTGTACAGGTGTTGCTTGCACTGCTTAATTTATACGGTCTAAGTAAATGTTCAGAGTATCTATCGTCACATTAAGCTTTGTCTTTGACTGCAAAATTAATGGAAAACCATACGGAAAATCCAATACAACTGTATTTTTACTGCATTTCTATATCAAGAGACAAAAAGCGCTTAAATTAATATAGAGCACTACTCGTTTTTGTTACTGACGGCTCACCTGTTAGGGCCGTACTTACTGGTATCGGTAGCATCACTATCTACTGGAGCTGCCAGTACCACCACTGGTATTGTTAGTACGTAGCTCTGCTGCTGCTGTCATGCTGCAGCAGTGCTGATGATACTAGTTATTTGTTACCAGCTTGATAGTGTCGGTAGTACCGCAGTGTATGCTGTGCTGCTATATGTCTGTATGCCAAGAAAATTACTAATGTGTAAACGTATGCACAGGTGCGTGTATTGCGGGCCCCGCTGCCGTTAGCTCAGTCATTGCTAATATTTCATTAACTACCACTAGTTACAGCTACCACTTAACACCTCAGCTTTGGTTTTATTGCATTATTTTCCGACTTGGATGTCAGCACTTTAACTCTAATTTTTACTGCCATTTTTTGAAGCACTTGACTGAGTAGGACACATTAAAAAAAAAAAAAAAACACTGAGCGAGGAAGTGAACTATTTCTGTCATGAATTAATTTTTATGTCTCATAGAAATAACACTGTATAAAATGTAACATATATATAACGGTTTGAGAGAAGGATTAAGTTTACGTGTAATAAGGGTCTCGGTTTGGCAGTTTCGAAGCTTCTCAATTAGGACAAAAATGATTAAACAGCACAGGGCCTGCGAGTATAACAAGTAAACGGATCATCTCTAATTCACTATTTGACCCATTAACCCGCACTGCGTAAATATACTAACATTATAATCAGTGCGATTCCTACGTCAAATGAAAGTTTCTTCTGAGCGTTGATGGGTTATCTTACTTTTGTCGAGGGAATATCCCTCTCCAGAACGTTACATATAAGGTATACCACGAGCGACAGCGATCACAGCAATACTTTGGTATCCCGATTGAGGAGACATAGGATGGGCCATAGTCCATAGGGTTAGTTTAGTGTGGGGAACATAGCCCTCATGGGGACTCCATAGGTACTCTAGCCTTAGCTATAATCCATCGGAACATCGTTCCTTCGAGTTCAATTTGCCGCCTCCTGTTTTCATATTCATATTGATGTTTTTGTACATTGTTTCTCTTTTTCCGACGTGCTGCTAGCACGTGTGTAGATCCTGTGTGAGAACACCCACATGTGTGGCTCTATGTTTGTTTTTCATTCTAGATGTCTCTTTCTTTTCCTTCCTTAGAACAGCTAATTTTTCATGAGCTAGGGAGGCATAAGCTCACATATAACAATAGTATAATTCTGCTTGAGGCTCCGTTCGTACGTCCATCCCTGTGTCTGTCAGTGACGCTTTTCAGTAATAGGTAGAGGGAACTTCAATTTGAAAGAAGCTCTGATTTTTGCTGGAATGAAGTTCAATCATAGCTATTTTCTTTAGCACATTTTGAAAAAAATTCAGTCAATTTCAAAACAAAGACCTGACGAACATTTCACTCGTATCTTATCTACCGCTTTTCATTACTTTCACAACATATTACGTTCGCTTTGCTTGAGGCGCTTGATGTTTTTAATTGGGCCAGCCAGATATGAAGATAGGTTACTCTACGGGAGAATGAGTCAAGTTCAAACTTTAGCTGCTACTTCTCGCAAGCCATAAGTTTACGATTCACTGTCAGACTCGGTACATTTTCAACCTTTCTTTACATAGAATTCGTCTAAGGCAATATCTTGGATAGAGTTTTTGATCCTGTCAGGCATTGGATATATCTCATATTTTTAAATAAATTTCTTCTTGGCAGTTCGAGAAACTCAGTCTTGATTGGAGTTCTATTTTACTAATGCTTACGCTGATTCTCTTTGATGCAGCTGAAACTTCTCGTTGATCTGACGCTTTTTCATGTTGAATTAACATTGCAGCCAAATTTCAGCGCTTGAGGTTCAACTACCGTTTGGTATCAAGTATACGGTGCTGAGCATTTCCGGTGAGTTCGTTTGACTGAACTATATTTTCTTGATGCTGCTCAACGTTTACCCAATTCCAAGCTGATATTCCCGGCTTATATTGCAGGGAGGGGAGGAATATTTTGCTCTCGCAAAACTTATTGCTGTACAACTTGCGTTTCATTAATGGAAGATCATTCCTGCAGGGATGAAACCTATTTTACAGCAAAACTTATACCAGGAACCGGAAAAATTAATACGTAATCACAAAATTACTACCGTCATTTTTGACGGCGGGGCTCTCTGACTGGCGTTATTTACGGGATAGGTTAGGTCAGCAGAGCTGCTCAAATGAGTGATTATAGCCTGGCTTAGCATTGCTACATTTTATAAAGTGAGAACGTTAACTAACCGTGGAATTCTCACAGGTCACCTACGGGTTAAGTTAGCGGAGACAATATAATTGTTATGAAAGGGTTGCCAGATACTGTTCAGTTGAAAAGAGTTCGTCAGGGATAAATGAGGGGTATTAAGTAATACATGGGGTGTGTTACGTTAGAAGAGCTGCATTAGGTTAAACTCGGGTAAATTACTATAGCGTAACGTACACGTGGAGTGGTCTCGTTCATTTTGGAAGCTATAGACTTTATTCAACCGTGAAATTTCCTTGGTTCCCGCTAGTATTTATACCAACAACAGCTTTGCATTCTGTATGTCTTGTGAATGCTTTCTTTTTTACATTGAAGTTTATTGTATTTGAATTGCATCAATGTCCAACGTTCTCTTCGACAAGAAAGTTTAATGTTATCAGTAATGTAAGAGCAGGTTAGAAGACTTATTTATTTATAAAATTTATTTACACACAACTGCAGTCATCATGTTGGTTTTAGAAATTCTTATTATTTTCATAAACATGTTTTTTTTGGACAGTGAGAATGTACTGCGCGCTTTTAACGTCAAAATGTATTGTAAGAGAACTTAGACAGTATGGTACTTCTATATATTCAGGAAGTTCAAATAAGCTTAAAGTTGTGTACACAAAGTGGTTAAATAAGATCTTTACCAAGATCCAACTACAGTGTATTTTATGTTGTATACGCCACATGATAATTTACAAACGATCAAATGAACCTTAAGGCAATTAATTGTGTCACGGTCGTTGAACAGCTTCACTCCGTAGCCTTGAGTGTCAACTGTGCGGCATGTTTCAAATAAATATTTTTTAAAGGACATCACTCTTGAGCCTTGCGTGTACATATCACATACAGTGGGTGTGTGACTTTGCACCTAACATTTCAAATAAACAGTTCGTATAAAATAATCCTCGAGAACATTGCCAATACATATATATATATATATAATATCCACTGTATCTAATACTGTATACAACATTTCAAGCCATTGTTTCGTAACGTATATTTCCCTAGAGTGTCGCCAATGCGTATGTGCAGTATATCATCCACTATATCTGCAGGTATACTTAGTCTGTGCCAGCCTCTTATTGTTTTACGCTTATTTTGTTGATGTTCTTTAAACATTTGAGCGTCCATTCTTACGCGTTAAAGATTTTTTCAGTATTTAACCGTTAAAGCACAAAAACATACAAGCGTTTATTACAGACAGCACTGAGTAATTGCCGGAAGAACACATGATACCCGGCCATTAGTAGTGATAAGTTCGTAAATTGTTGATTACTTGCCATGTTGCTGTCACTTGCTACTCAGGTAATTAATGAGCAAATTTGGAAGGGAGGAGCCCTGTAGTCTCTGTAGGGATAACTTCGAGCAATGCGATGCTGCGCAAACAAACTGAACACCAAGTGATGCCAATCGATAAACTTGTTCTTGCGAAAGCTGTTTTACCCTGTATGGTGGTGCTCCGTAGATCGTCGCCTGAAGAACATATATACAGTATATCCCTCTATTTACCTACTCTTTCTGTGATCATGTAAGAGCGTTGACTATTTTACAGAAATAGAATATTGGTAACTGTGTTCGCGGGTTGCAGACAGGCTATGTTTAATGCCGTTGATGTACTTGTTGATGAAAGCTTTTTTACCTTTGGCGAGTTCTCACGCATCCTTTGAGTCCATACGAGTATAATGACAATGCACATTTACAAATTTTTACTGAGCACGAGGCCTGCCAACAAGCTATTCAGACCGAGTGGCAGCAATCAATTGTTTTACATTTACTTTTCCACTGGATCATGGTCACCAAATGAAATGTACGCTGGTATTCAGTTTCACAATAATGCTTTCAAAATGTCAGCTTTTCAGGTACGCCGATTTTATTGGAATTGAAAGTTGTGAAGTGCTTTGTTTCTAAAGATATTCAACTACCTTCATATAGACACTCATTTTATTGAAGAAATGTATCGCTATTACAAACCGTGAAAATGTTCAGCGTCCTCGCCTTCATTATCACCTTAAAAATCAGAATCTATATCATCATCATCGTCATCATCATCATTGTTTTCATCATCAGCGAAAATATTTATTATTGGTCATCACTCTACGACATACGAAACACCGTACAACTTCTGCAACACATAATACACTATTTGTTTTTACTAGACGAGCTTCTACCATAAATCCTCACCGGATGCGTTTTTTATCAAGAAAGTGAGAGATATTAGTCGAATGAAACATGTACCTTATTCGTCAAGCATGACAAGATAGAACAGTCAGCAGCAGTGTCTCACTGATATCCTTGTATACGAAAAGAACTTGTCGATCTTAACTTTGTTGGATGGCTTC
>LQNS02277275.1:16992968-17074901 GCA_001587735.2 Parhyale hawaiensis | reverse complement strand
ATGTCAGTGGATCAACGGACACTTATATATCAGTTCCAAATACCAATTGTTAGTATACCGGGTTTTGCAAAAGTCCTGACCTGCTTTGTATTTTCAAAGTGTGAAACTCATTTCAAAGACTTGATGGAATTTATTGACGATGACTCATTCCTAAACTATTTCAGATAATATAGTAACTGGTAACAGTGCTCATTTTTTATACATTGTTGGTAATCGATGAAAATAAAGGACATCTAGGTTCCATGTATTTAATTAACGTAAAATAAGTATTATTTTACGTTATTGATACACACACTTCCGACCACGATTAGGGTGTGTCATTGCTGCCAGTGGAGGTGAAGTATTATTTTACGTTATTAATTAAATACGTTGTTGGTAATAGAAACAAAAAGGATGATGATAGCAGCATTCTTTTGCGCGGGCCACCAAAAGGCGAACATTGTTAGGTTGCAATATGTCAGTTTATCAACGGCGAAACGGGTCGAAAACCGCCTTAAGAATAATAAAAACCTCAAAGATCGACCACGTTCAGGCAGACCACAAGTTATTCAACGGAAGAATGTTCGAAGAGCCTTTGAAAATGATCCGAAACTCAAAATGACTAAATTGGCGAAGAAGAAGATTTCTGTGTCAACCGTGTCAAGAGCTGTAAAGAGTGAAGGTGGAAAGAGCTTACAGCGTCAGAAAAGACCGCTGCTAACTGCTGACATGGTTAAAAAGCGCCAAGAGCGACGTTCCCGCCGTCTTACGACTTGAAAAGTCATGGAAATCGAGTCATCATTTTCTCAGATGAGAAGACCTTCACCGTGGATCCAGTCTTCAACAAACGGAACGATCGAGTTGTGAGCTTTGGCCAAGACATCTCTGATGTTCGTTATTTCTCCATTACAAAGCATCCGGCCTCTGTGATGATGCTTGGCGTTGGGGCCTCCAATGGAGAGAACATGCCTCCAGTGTGGTTCAAGGGCGATTACAGGTTGACAGGGGCTGAAAACAGTGATATCATGGCCACAAAAGTTCTTCCTTGGATCAGAAAAATCGTCAGAGATGAAGATTACGTGTTTCAGCAAGATAGTGCACCAGCACACACGTCGAAAACCGTCCAAAACTGGATGAACAAAAACATGACTTTCTGGCCCAAAGACTTCTGGCCCCCACAGTCTCCTGATCTCAATTCTCTGGACTGCAGCGTGTGGCCGCATATTGAGAGTAAAGCATGCAAAGATCGCCACAGCAACATTGAGGAGCTGGAAGCCTCTGTGAACCACACTTGGGCCCAGAGGAGGAAGGACTACGTCCGTAATGTGTGTAAGGACTTCCGACCACGATTAGGGTGTGTCATTGCTGCCAGTGGAGGTGCTATTGAATAGCAATGTTGTTTAGATAATAAACTAATACATTACAAATCTTGTTTTATTTCATTATAAACAAAGCTCTTACGAACTTCGGATGGCAAATTATTAAAACAGGTCAGGACTTTTGCAAAGCCCGGTACATTGCGCTTATGCTAACAATTGACAATTCTTCCCAATGGCGAGAATGATTCTTGCTAATATCTCGCCCAAAAATTTAATAGTCAAATTTTGAGATTTTGCAACTCGATTATATTTTTGCACCAACTAAAACAGTGAACAATAATTAATAAGGGAATCAGTTGCCGTAGCGTATGAACTCTTGCAACACGTGGCTTTTATTATCAATGAAAATAAGCGCCACGTATCACATGACTTCATACTACAATGCAAGTTATAAAGGCTATATTTTATGTCATCTCAGGGCGAGTTCACAAGTCTCTCATCGTAACGCGTTCAATCACGAAAATGAACACGAACTGTGCGTCAAATTTTCCTATCTTTGTCCACACGTAGAAGTGTTTTTCATTCAAATACCGCGCGTTCAGTTATGATATAGTTTCTTTACATTTCGCTTATACTTTGTGTCGGTTTGAAGTCGCATTCGTAGACGCCAGGGGTAAGCCCGAGTACGTTTTTCGCAGGAGATGTTGCACCTGGCCGCAGTTCCTGCTGACGAGGTTAGTTTTGTAAAGTTAGGTAGGTTCTCTATTTCCTTTTCTGTTCCGCGAGGTAGGCTGTCGATCGAGATAGCGCACCTAGTCAGTCCGCGGGATTTCTCTCGTCTCTCTCGTGTGGAAGGCTGTGAAAGAGGCCGACCACTCTAGTGTCTCGTACTAAGCTTTGCGCCTTGTTTCCTGCTCGTAGTAGCGCACGTAGGCCACACGACAAATTTTGTGGTATTTGAATACTACACACTCATCTCTGTTGGAACGCCTGAGTTGCGGCTACGGATGTTAAACAAAGTTTATAGTAATAATAATAAGTCGCATTCGTATCCCATATCTTATAGCCTTTATATTATAGGAACAGCCTATTTCTAAAATATTTATAGCCTGATAAAACGATATAAAATAAATCAACGCAGATAAATCAGTTGGGCTTCCAAATCAAAGATGGCGTCCGTGTTCTGACAACATTTTCAGGTTTTCTAGTTTTCTTGTCTTAAACGGGAGTGCAGTGATTCTCATCATCAAAGTGACGAAAAAATAGTATTTTTTTGTAGACTTGTCCGTGATCTGTGAACACTGCAGAGGATAACTTTACTATTTATAGGTTCTGTTCACTGAACTTGAATGACGCACTGCGTCCAAAATTAAAGGGCATGCTTCATCCTTCGATCTCCCGCATTTGCTGCTGCTGCTTCTATCAAATTAGCGCGCCGCGTCCATCAGTTTGACTGAATGCGTTACGATTAGGGACGTGTGAACACGGCCTAATATATTGCATTTATAGCTCTCATTGCAGTTATTGCACTAATAGCTTTTATTACACTAACGCCGTTAACTGCAATAAATCCGGGCCCTAGTTATTGCTGTCAAAAGGCACAAATGACCGAATTTTGGCGACGACAAGAACGAAATCAGAGTTCCAGAACCAATTAGAATCTTTAGTGAACATTGCCTTGCTTGGCGGAGGTATGCGCTCTCGGAGTACTCTAGCTTACACTTGTTTTTGTTAACGAACATGTGGATTCTCTGTGGAAGAAATTCACGAGCGTTAATGCAATGAGTCGGGGCAAGAAAATGCACAGTTCATGATAAAAAGTTGTATTATATACAAATGGTGGAACAAGTTCAGAAAGCGAAAGGATGAAAGTTACAGCAGGAGTAGAAAGAGAGAGAGAGAGTCAAGAGAAAGACTGAAGAGAATTCGGCAGCGGCAGTGAAGGAGACAGAGAAGAGAGTTTAGAAGAGATAGAATAGAGAATTCACCGACAGCAAGGAAGAGCAAGAAAGAGAGTAGAAGAAACAGGAAGAGATGAGATTGAATAAATAAGGAAGGCAGGAAGAAGTAGAGAGGGAGAAGAGTGGTCATGCTGAAGAGGTGGCTGCGGAGCAGCGCCGAGTCTCTACTTTATTTAGCATTCAAGGTGAAAAAAGATTTAGTTCAAGAAAATCTTGAAAATGTAGTATAGTTTCTTAAAATTATAAAGATTCCATTAACGTTTATTATCTCTTCAATTGAGACATTTATGGCAGGGAGAGGTAAATACGAGAGTACTAAATAATTTCCATAAAGGCTTCTGTATGACACATAACACGGTAGGTCACAGTAATAATTTGTGAACATCAAACAACAAAAACTAAAATAAAAGTGAGTGACCAGCTCTGCATACACATCACCAACAATTCTTTCCACTCGAATAAGCGATGCACGGAAAAAAGGGTCTCTGTTTCTCCCCTTTATACAGGGCGTTTGAAAATAGTTTGCTACTCTTTGATCAGCTATTCAGTCGATAACGAAAAAGGCATTATGCTTTTCGTGTGGAAACAGACATTTTCTATTTTTTATCCACCTGTTCTACACGCTACAAAATTAAAACATTAAAAAATAATAATTGTAGGACCAAACATTTTGCTGCATTTTGTCCCGCTGTTGGGCCTAAAAAGAGGATAGAGCATTAAAGAAAAAACGGCCGGTGCCAATGCTTAGCACATGGATGAGTCATCTACTTCGTCACTCGACTACCAATGAGCTTATAACCCGCTAGAAAGCAGTGAACATATGAACGCATTCAAAGTCGCTTTGTGTAACGCTTTCCAAGGGCTCAGCAATTATTAATGCTAATTAAATGAAATTAATATATCAATTATTACGCCAAGGGACCCGAAAATTATATTTGCAACATACGTCTAGCGGGAATCTTAGTTAGCTATTCTAAATAATTTTTTATTTTCTTAGTGTCAGCTGAAACGATACTGTTGAATCAATGGTTAAAAAGTGCAAAATCTTTTCGAAACACCATGTATAAATTACTGCTGCATTCCCGGTGGCCGAAAGTCGCGACGCTAGTGCTAGATGCATGAACTGCAATGCACGTCTTTAATCGTATCTGCATACCTATGGCATGGACGCACTTTGCAGAATGTATTTCCATAAAGTGGTGCAGTTTAAATTTTACAGAGTCGTAAAATAAAGCCAAAAATACGTGCCTACGTCACCGCGAGTCTCATACATCCAAAGTGCTTCATTCCAGCCAACTGCCGCAAGCACACGCTGGCTGCTGTGTCAGTTTATGGAAAATAAACATTTCGGAACTGTGAAGCCTTAAGTTGTAGGTATTTAATGCAAATTTGCATTTAATGTAGCGCACTAAATTTTTATCGCTGCGCTTATTTCAACAGCAGCTGTTTGCTATGTGGTGGTCTACTACTAGATGTGGGACTGTCAAATTTCCGATAAGCTTATTATGTGAGGGACTTTCTTCGCTCTTCGGTGATATACGACCTACTGTCTATCAACCAAGGGCCACCGAATATACAACGTAGTTCGAGGGTAGAATCTATCTACTGTATACTTAAGCAAAGGTCTGTGCTGAGAGAAATAGATGAGATCAATACTTTTACTCGTGCATTGAGTCCATTCTGGGTCAGTACTTTGACATTCACAGCAGAAGACGTAGTTCCTCCACATTCTCATGATTCAGTGGTTCAATACAGTAATATGCTGTAGCGAGTTCTTAAAAGAGGCAACATCTATAGTTCTACTCCTTGCACGGTAAAAATGATCTCATAACATTTGAATTTTTTCAGTAAACATTAACCATATGTTTACTTCTTCATGTTATCGTGTGCCCTACAATGTGCACTACAATGAAAACAATTCTAACACACTGTATACATGTGTTTCGACTCAACTGTTACGATATTATATCGTTAAAGGCTAAAATTATAAGGTCTAGGAGCATCCAGTCTAAATACGTCCTCCCACGAAAGAAAATTCGCACCGCATTTTGCAGTTGTAAAGACACTCAATATTACAGAAACTCTTACATAAACAAGGGGAAAAGGCTAGCTTAACTAACACAAGTCTAAGAAACTCATCATCCTTAAACTTATCGTACACTTTTCCTAACAAATAGAAAAGATTTTGCTGTATCACAAGGGCTAAATACGGCTAGGGGTCAAAATGATTCTGTGCTACATACTTGGATGGATTAATATTTTACCGCCGGAGGCAGGGGAAGCGGAAATCTTGACGTTCTTTACGGGATTTACTTGTTGGGGGGGGGCAAAATACAGGCAGTTGTTATAAGTCTTGGGCTGCAGCATGAAAAGCTGCTCGTAAAGTAGTAAGTGCAGGAGATTACTGGATAAAAATTTCAGGCGCTCTGTGCATGCCAGAAATGACATTATAAAAAGAAAAAAACTACGGTTGATGTAGATTTCACTAGGTGAAATTTTTCTTATAAACTGTCATGCTTCCACGAAAAATAAAAAAAAAATACCATTTTTTTCTAAGATCTACCGTTGCACATGCATCTGATGAATAGTTGCATGTGATCAGAAAGGAAGACTTAAATGCAAAAAAAAAAAAAATGTAGGTGGACAGCCACATCTCCCAGGCTGAAACTGGCTAAACGTTTTACTAGTTTACTAGAATTAGAAACTTTTCTTATTTTGCAAGCAGTACACGAGGCACAATTGCTTCGCCAACTGTTTTGCTACTTTTGTAAATAACGTTAGACTAAATAGGTGTAATGTGCATATTCAATTAGCTAAAACTGTAAACATGGGCGGTTCTTTGTTACGAAAGATTGATTAGCAAATGCTATGTTGCAGCTAAAAGAATCGTCTAAGTGAAAAATAAAATACTGGAGTTTCAATTTTCAAGCAGGTGTTTACCTAATACTAAAAGTTAGCCAGCTTTTTATGGTTCATGGTGCAGGGTATTTACTTTTTAAATTAAATTCTGTTATTTTTACCATTGCGCGCTACATATGAACCANGTCTAAGTGAAAAATAAATTACTGGAGTTTCAATTTTCAAGCAGGTGTTTACCTAATACTAAAAGTTAGCCAGCTTTTTATGGTTCATGGTGCAGGGTATTTACTTTTTAAATTAAATTCTGTTATTTTTACCATTGCACACTACATATGAACCAGTCAAATCTAGAGGAAAAATTTTGCTAAAGAGGACAGGAAACGAAAATGCCGACTATCAATAATTTAGATACTGTCGATAGTTTTGCTAGGAAAATTCAAATTACTTCGGATACCAGCTGGGAGGCTGCTGGGGTCGAAACGTTTCCGGCGGATGATTGCTGGGAAAATGCTCAATAATTCTGAGGATGTTTTTCCTGAAATAATAGTTTTTTTTTTAATTTTCACCATCAGATGACCGATTAACACTACTTCATGACGCATTAAAGGAACATAATCGCAATCGTAGCAGTAGATAGACTAGTGACAGATATTCACATTGGAGTTATTGAAGATTTACATTACATCCTCCAGAAATAGTTACGAAAATGACAAATACTTCTAACTGGAATTCATATAGGAGAAAAAAAACATAATTTTAAGCGACCACATTTGTCTTTATCGCCAAGCCACTAGACGAAGTGCAGTTGTAAACAGCTAGTCGTCGCAATTATGCAAACTTTCAACATACTGTAAGAGTGAATGACGCCATTATTTGCGGGATTGTCAGTAAGGAAAATAATGTCGGTGCTTTAAAATGAAGAATTTGCTTAGGGTATCGATGCAAGGATGCAGCTGATAAAATTCAAAACAACAGTGGGACCAATTACAACAGGTAACTTAGGTGAGGGAGAAGGCCCAATAGCTTGTATGTACACGAGATTGCTTCTAAGACATAGCCGCTAAGAAAGTGGATACATTGGTCCATGCAAATGAGCTAAAGTAATGTATATAAGGCAAGTAATTCCACGAGTGCATTCCATTCTCAGAGTTTAGCAACCTAGCTTTGTCAATGGCCAGAACAATGCTTCATTGTTCTATATAATTGTACAGCTAATTTACCTAGACGATATAAAAATTGAGAGAGCAGAGTAGAAATGAACAGCATGGGCAACCTGAAGTGCTACATTAAACAATCAGTCTTGCAGTATCATACGCATAGCCTTACAGAAAAGAGAATTTCAGATGTGATAGAAGTGTAACTAAAACCATACCCTTCAGATATAGCTCAGCACTGTACTACGTCTGACCTAGTGTATAGTGCAATGCTCAATCAAAATTTGAGAGAGTAGCAAAAGCTTTGTAATTGGGAAAGAAAAAATCTCAAAAAATAACCGTAGTGAAATTAAGCCAACTCAAAGCCATACAAAATTTTTTTTTTGTGTGTGTTTGTCACTATAGGTTTTAATTGGATTATTTCAGCAATAGACGTTTCATTTTCTGTTATCATTGTAAAAAGATACCTATGATTTACTAAATCTGACATTCAGTGCATTTTAATTGACCAGAAGTAATATGCTATGATTTTAACTTGCTCATTACTTCTTTCCAGCTAACACGTCATGCTTTGTCGTATGAATTATTTCACAAAGTAGAAGCTGTAACTTGAAGCTAGCACTTCCGCCGTACCTGTTACTCATTTGCCGGCGGCATATTAGACCAAAACCTTGCATTTACTGGTGATGACATTTTGCTATAACCATTATATATATATATATTTTTGTCGTCCAAACTCTTAGCAAGATTATTTTTATAAGGTCTTTGTTTACTGCATGTCGTCTTGAATTGTTGTCTGTGACTGAAGCCAACAATCTTTAAATGTCGGGTATTGTCCCTGAGCTTAGTTGGAACCAGTCTGAATATTATGCATGGGGCGTCTTGATCATACAAAGTAGACTGTTGTACATCTGAAATCGAGCGTTACCTTAGTGGAAGCGGTGAATGTTCATTTCCAACGCTCCGCGTCACTCACTATAGCCTGATCGACTTTCATAGCGGTATGAGCTGGTTGCATTGCTTTCTTTGCCCTTGCAGAGTTAATTGCACGTTTTCTTTAATACCTACAACTTCAAAATAAATTTGTTATTTTATTACTAGCGAATTTTTTTATTAGTACACACACTTCGGCGCTGAACCATTTTAATGTGAAAAGTTCGAAACGAAGCACTCCCATACCAACACCACACTGTATTTGCGAAAAAGAAATATAGAACGAGGGCTGCTGCTGGGCGGAATACATTAATAATTGCCATGATTAATGCTACACAATTTTATATTTAGTACTAATGCCCGTTTGTGTGAACTTACTCATCCGCATAAAAACACGTGATAGGTGAACTATGAAGCCTGCTTGACTCACTGCCAATAGCTTTTTGAAAACATGAAGAAGTTACAGTTTCGAAATAGTTCTACTGGTCCAGACAAACGTGGAGAGACTCACCTACTCTCGTGTTGAATCCTATTCCTAATAGTTGGTGGCGTGCAGCATATGCTTCCGTAAAAGTTTTTTGTGGTTACGTCATTGAATTTCTCTTGGCTAGGGGTAACACTTACCCTGATTTTTTAAACTACCCCAAGCCTAAATAAAGGTGTAGAAAGTGGCTCATCCGCCAAGGAGCAACTGATTAAAACGTTGCCCGCCCTACACCAGGTAGCAGGGGGGTGCGGCGAATGTCTGATTTATTCTTATTATAATAAAAATAAGTTTAGTCCTCCCAAAAAAAATTGCAAATTTGCATGCCTGTTAGGCGTTCGTTAATGACTAGTGTATAGGTGTGACTTATAAAGAACTTAAGCAGCCGTGTATGAACCACTGCTCGATAATCAAGTCAAATGTATATGGTGCTTATAGGTCAAATTCTAAAACGAGGGAAAATACTTGGTAATGGCATGTACAGTGTACGTAGCTAAGAAGAGTTGAGCTGGCGCAGCCTTAAGTAAACAACGTGGGGTCTTACACAACAACACTGGAGTACTCTGCTTACTTGTTATCATTTCTATGACAACAGACAAACTATGGAGCAAGTAGACTAATGTTGCTAGTACAATTGGTCTCAGGGAGTGACTGTCTGGCTAATACACATTACAGTATAGACTCCATCACTCCCACTAGCAAAAGTTTATGACATACCAACTATAGAATTGCCTATACAAACTCTCACCTAAGAAATGGATGGCTATATGGTCTGTCTAAACGTATTCAATACAGTTCTGTAAACCTGGCGAAGACTCCATACGTAACCGTCACGGCTATACGCGTTTATGATAATAAATCATTACATTACTGTTATAATATTAAGTATATAACGTCGGGATCCACAATAATGAAGTCTTATAATAGATAAGCATCTGCAGTTGAGTCCAGCAACCGTTATGCGACGAAAATATCCTGATGTCTGGCCTATCTGTTCTACTTCAACTTGGTGCCGGCAAGCTTGTGTGCAGTTTCACGTGTTGATCTCGACCTGGGCTGCACGGTTTGCTTCGAACATTCGATGCTGACCGAGATCTGATATTCGAGACATAGACCGCAACAGTACTTGAGTCTTCGGTCCAAGTGGCCTCTGACGCTGGCGGCCAAAATAGGAAAAATAGGATTTTCTCAAGAGCTATAATGAACATGTCCAGACACGGTCATGCGTCCCCGCCGTATCCAAGATATCTTACCCGCAAGAATAATGTTGGGTACTTTGAAATTTTTTCTTCAGTATCAGATAGCGGGGAAGAATAGGTCTTGAGAAAATTCCACTTTTGTGTTGCCGACTTTTGGTCGCCAGCGTCAGACCTAAGAGTCAAGTACTGTTGCGGTATATGTTCGAGACTTACGCAAGTGCTCTTAACCTAAGGCTGATATTATGTCCTCGGCTTGAGCACTGGTGAGATGTGCTCATATGTACTAATGAAAGCAATAAAAGGAGATGCATGATTTCACCATCATTAAAAGATAAATAGGACTACACAAGTGTATTGAGCGTCTTAAGAAGTAATTAAATTGCTTTGGTGACATTAACAATGTAACGGCGCATACAACATTAGTTCCTGAAATTGATTCTCTGCTTGCCGATTATAGCGGTGATGGGTAGTAACTAACTAAAGTATTAACTTGCATTCGGTATGCAACGAACTTTGCACCAAACTAACTTTATGCCAAATCCACTTCTTGGCACACGTATTTGCTTCATGATTTTTTGGCACGAGCTTCTGACTCATTACTTAGCTAGTCCTTCAACTGAAACTCATAACACCCAATTGGTATTTATGATTTGTAAACTGAGAAAGCAGAGTTTGATGTACTAATTGCCACTAAAACCACAAAATAATGTATAGCGCTCGAAGATGATTTGAAACATTAAAATCAAAGCCCTTTAGTGAAGTCCAATGTTTATTTATATATTCATATTGTAAATTAATATATATTTTTCGTGTCACCCTCATTGGCTCGGGAAACCTCAAATTTCTAAACTTAGGGCAAAATTTATTTTTAAAATGTTATTCAGAAGCACCTCGACCTACATGCCTCTCTGTATCCAGGATACGCCTGTGTCAGGTGGAATAAGTTAATTGCGGTTTCTTTGTACTATTTTTAGTTCTTTTTTTTTCGTAAGCAGAAATGATCTCCTGTGACTCCAGATGAAGCTGCTCTGGAAATAAAAATCATAGTGCTATTCAAAGTGGAATCGGTAGCACTGACCGTATAAACTTGTTGGTAAGATGAAGCTGCAACCGAAATTGGTGCAGTGCATCATCATCCTAATAGAAATATCAGAATCATCACTACAAGCGTGAATACCGAAAACGTGCCAATACACATTCTTTGCCGCCATATCTGACGGCGGTATGCACTAGTTTATTAATAATAGCCTAAGTGGCGATCTTTTTCATGATTTTGTTATTCAGTATGTTTTGAATGCTATCCGCTACCGACACTAAGCTTCAGAGCCGGTTAGAACAAATGTAGCCCAGATAGACGAGTCATCAGGATCATTTGTCTTTACCGTACAACTAAAGGCATGCACTTAAATCAACAAGTATACTGTATACCTGACAATTAATTCAGAAAGCATACGATTCACTATAATAATGAAATGAAGTAAACTGATTATGTCATTCACCGTAATTATCGCAAATTGAATGCAAGTAAAAAATAAATTTTATAATAATAAGTATTCAAGTAATAACGGTAATAACAATGCTAGTGATAAACATGCCCTTATGCGGTATATAAATTCAAACATAACCAACGGAAAGTTACTAGCGACGTATGATATACTAATCGGGGGTGTGGGTATAATTGATTCTAGGTCTAATTTGAGAACTACAGCAGTCCCACAACTTTAAACGAATGAATTTTACCGAGGTTTGCACGGATTACCGCACTTACGTAGCATACACTTCAACTGTGGTACATATGAAAGGCCAAACACTGTTTTAGATTTAGCTAGTTAATAAAATCCCATTCTTCGAGTCAGCTCAGTCAACAATGACATGCCTAGGAGCCGTTTGCTGAGCCAATCATTTTAGTATCGTTTTGAGGTAATGATAACCATTTTGAAATTATTATTTAAGATTTATGATAAAAGCAAATTCCCTCTTGGAACATAAAAGGTCTGCAACAACATTTTTCAGACAATAAGATAAGACATTTTGCTCTTTATTTTTTCTGGCACTTTATTGGCTTCGTTTGGAATCAGGCTAAAAGTTAATGATCCTGAACCGGTTTGGCTCACGATCCCGTTCTAATATTTCAACAAGTTTTTATTTCTAAAACCTAATTCTGAGACACCAGTCTTGAATAGGTTCTTATAGCACTTTGTTAGTTACCATGTTCCATGAATATATTGAGCCCTAAAAGACTTAAACCAGTCAAGAAAAAAACCGTTTGTGGCTCTCAACCAGTTCATCAAAGAACAAGGTATACAGAGCTGTTTTTGACTTCAAAGAAATTAAATGAAGCTCCATTGACTTCATTTCGGAAAAGGCATGCAGATTTCAGAGTCATTCCGTTTAAAAAAGCAAAGAAATAAAGAACTGTAGCAAGAGCGCTGGCATAGAAGTACCTGCAAGCGTCATAATTCGGATTTTAAAACAGTTTCTTCAATGGATCTGATGTAATTGTTTGAGAGGTTAAAAAATTCTACGATAACCCATGAAAAAGTTTCTTCGGCCAAGGAAGAGAACTTTCTAATTCATAACAAAGTTACCTGAAAGCATCACTCGCTCATAATTATAATATTCCAAAGTTATACATATAATGTCTTACATTTTATAACACACACTCTCAGACCAGAGGAATGGACGTCAGCTATGAGGCCATCAGCAAATACTGTTAACTTAGTTGTAACTAAAGCTAAATACAACAAGATAAAAATGGAGACACGTTCGAGATTTGAATTAAAGGAAAAATATGTCCTGAAGGTTAACGCTGTTTATTAGTTAGCTCGTAAAAGTAAAAACCAATTCTAAAAGCGAACAGAGTTTGATTCCGAAAGGGCAATTGATTTCAAGCTCGACAGTTTTTTATGTAGTTAGAAAGCAAGAACTGCAGAGCAGCGTAAGGTCATCATTTGGTTGTATTATAGCAATTTAGGATATTACGCCACCTATATGCTGCAGAGATGTACGGTATGTCAATATATTTAAGTGTTGTAAATCCACCATTTTGTACTAACGTTAATACACAATGCACGGTCAAGAAATAGCAAATTGGGGACTTTGTAAGACATGACTGAAAAGACTAAGCTTATATTTAAAATGTACACATTTTTATAAACTCCGCATCTTTATCAAATAACAGTATGGTACCATAAACATTATCTCAGAAGAGAATTGCGCACAGGGCAGACGTTGATGACTTTCTCTTGGAAAAAATACCTACTATAAAATCACCTACGGTGATGACAAACCCAGACTCAAGCCAATGCAATAACAGACTTGCGATTGTACCAACTGAAAACAGAAACGTAATTTACGTGATTGGCTTTGACTAGATTCTCCAGTCTTCCGAATTTGAAGATTCAGCGAGGATATGGCCGGAAATACTCCTGTCAAGCATCTCTAGTCTTGATAGGAGAAACTAACTAAAATCCTGGCAGATACCCACAACAAGTAGCATTGAAAAATCTTAGGCACTGAGGGTCCCCCAACTAGACATTGCCCGCAGGACGCAGACACACATCGTACTGTCTCCTCTACATCCTTGACTTCGCTTTACTACAGAAAATGTAAGAAAACAATCTTTACAGAAAGGAAAATGCCAGTTCACCCGATATCGTTTTGTATAGAACCCTATGTTGCAATCAGTGCTTCTGTTAACGTTCGCCTCAGATAATATAATTTAAAATTTAGCATAACAGTGGCCGTAATGCAAATAGAAGTAAATTGAAACTAATCAGCACAACCAGATTATATCCGAAAGAACAGTGGAATTAACACTACAGAAACATTAATGTTCTGCCGTAATGCTAACAAAACTTTTATACATCCATGACGATTGCTGAACTTAATATGTACTAGAAAAACTTCAGTGTGCATTGATATTTAAGCAAGCAAATGTCAACAATTTTCATTGTTGGTATATACAAAAATTTATTTTTCTTTTATTGTCAAAGGTATTAAGGGGCTAAAGATCAAAGATGAACTTGCCTAAAAAAGATACGAATCTATACTACGGATCTATAGACTCATTTGAGAGAATATCGTGCACGTGAGGCCAAGATGGCAACACTTCTTAATGGCAACAAGAAAAAGCCATCATGAAACGATAAATGATTAGCAAAGGAGAATCCAAACTTTCGCATGTTGCATCATTATTCATTTATTTCTTAATTAAAGAACTTGGATTCTAAGATAGTAAGTCAGTCGCACTACTGATGCCCTGGGTACTTTTCGAAAAGGTACCGATGTGAACAAAAGATGCCCTTTAAGGTCCACTTCTGTAACTTCAGAGTACCAAGCAGAGCAAGCAGTGACTTTCATATACAAATACAAGAAAAATGAGCCGGCAAAAAGCTCATTACATTCAAGTGGGAGAAGAAGAGCTTAATTTTTCTTTCTTGCACTACGAACTTATGTACTAGCCATAAACAACCTATGTAATGGTCAAAGGCGTGACTCAGCAGGTCTTTGTGTTGGAATTATAACAATCAATGAACTAGAAATATATATATTTATATTCCTATGTACAACTAACAGGGTTACAGTTCAACCTGGTTTACCTACCTACCATTTCCTCAGTCAAGTTTAACAACAATATTATTTCTAGTTAAATACTCTCTTCGCAGAAAGTCTTAAATTTCTCAGTCTGAAAGCCGGTTCCACACAGACGACTTCTCAATGTTGTCCTCAGTACATCATGGTCATGACTAAGTTTCTGTTTCCTGTTTGGCAATTGCACATCTAGTGGAGGCATTGTTTTTTTGGGGGAGGGGGGAATCGATTGTTAATACTTGAAAGTACGCCGACAGCATGCAGTTCCTTTCTGTAGTATACTTCAGTATTCTGATACAGTCACGATGTGCATTAGACAGAATGCTCCGGAGAAAATGATATTTTGCTCAATAACGCAGTCAGGACTCATCACCTCAGGGAAGTGTCTGAGGAATTGTACCCTGTAAGAGCTATATGGCTCAGGCGATATGCCAAGGACAACTTGCAGAAATGAACTGTGTGATACCGGCTATACAAAGTCGGTAGTGAAATCTGTACAATTAAATTGATCCCTAAATTCAGGGCTATATCCATCCTATGACTCAGTGACGGGATCAAGCACAAGTCGATCGAAGCTATACATTGATGCCCTCTGTTCTAAAATTGGATTAACGTCTTAAACGTTTATTATTTTATCTAAAACGAAATTACTATCGAATGCAGCAATCAGTTTAACAGCTAACGGCAAGCTCCGTTCCCTATGAAGTCATTCTAGAGTGACTATCAGCCAAACGACCGGTTCTCCGTCCCAGTTTGGTTCTTTCTCTAAGGGAAATGAGTGCACTCTGAGCCCCAACCCATTACCGTACTGTGGAGGTAATAGAAGAGACACGTGAACAGTCGGGTCCATGTGAAAGGAAAATTGGAGGATAATTGCACAAATGCAATAACCTTTGGTGATATTTACGGGGTTACCGTACTTTTCTACTTTGCCCTCCAATTGCTTTCGATGGATCACTGTATACACTGATTGCACTCCACAAGCGTCAATCAAATACCCATTTCCATAAGAGTTAACTTGATCTAATAGGTGCTTGGTTCAAGCTACATATATTTACCAAGGATAAGGTAACTTCATCTCAAGCCTTACTCATTTTACATTAAATTTACACTACAGATTATAGGAAACAACTTGGTCAATGTAGGTAGTTGACAGAAGTTAGCCCAGTGACCTTTGCTGTTCAGAGCCTGTTCTGAAATTATGAAAAAGTAGCCTGTCTAAATGCTGAGCATTGCGGATTTGTATGGTCAGACGGAAAGACGTACATACCAGCTATACTCGCCTACGTTTTAGAGTAGGAGACAAGGATCACAGGAAAGCGGCCAGTAACCCCACTCCTGTGTTTATATTTAGAGGATCTCTTAAGCCCCTTGGCCAAGTTCCCCTCAATTTGGTCGTTGTTAAGTGCCCCCGTCTCGCATTATTATTGAGTGAGCTCAGTAGGAATAATTAGTTCCCAAATACAAGATCACCGACCTTGAATTCAGTTCACTTTTCACCCTAGTATCAGATTTGACATATGATTGCCAATGCTTCCGTCTGCGAAAGTACCGTATTGTACCGGTGTACTTGGGTCAGGTTATCATATTTCCAAAGTTACCATACTGCAGTATCTTGAGCCCACCAGCTAGGTAAAACAACCACTTCTCACAGCATTTAAGCCTGAGCTATCACCTTAGGGGATATAACACACTTCGTGTCAAAAATTCCTACATTTAATGTCGTCTTTGGTCAGACGAATCTGGGGGAATATTGCAATTCATACCCTCGCCGCGATTTTTTGTTCAGGGCGATAACGCGCTACATTTGCTATTGAAACGTCTACGCAATGCGTCCTCTTGATTCTAACTCAATTCATTTTCCCTAGCTAACGTAGGCATACTGAGTTTGTCAGTATACTGCAGACAAATGCTATCGTTTGTCTGTGACCATAGATACTTTCGAAATGTAAAACTCCCTCAAAATTTTCATTCTAATTTATACTGAGTTTGTTTATTTTTACACACACACTGAGCTCAGGCCTATTCTGGGGGTCTGTCTCCATTTCTTTTTTTCATTCATTTAATAAAAATTCAGTTTCTATTTGGCTTTGTATCTTGGATACGCAAAGGTGCTGCACACGAGATAGCAGCACGAACGAGTGCGCCTATTATGTCTTAGCTCTAAAATTAATAGGAAATATATCGTGCTCCTAGAAGAATTGTGTAAAAGAAAAAGAGAATCAAGAACACTCAGTTTCTACTGCAGATAGCAAGAAATTCGGTTCACTAGCAAAACTGTTTACAACTGAAGGAGTTTACATACGACGGGCTATGGAAATATTTATAAATACGCACGTGAATAATATTGAATATCAATATAGGTACTGATACTACAGTATAAAATAGACGTTACTATATATATGCAGATTGAAAGACTTGATTTAATAATCATTCTACATTGACTTGCTAGAGAGTACACTCGTGGTACTTGAGTGCTGTGCCTTCACGGCCGGTGGCGGTCTCACTCTTTGTGTCATAATCTTGACACATAGGTGTATGTGTCAGTATGTCTAAGTGATGCTATAGTTTGCTGTTTGTGGTATATGTATGTACATTCATGTGAAAATCTATGACGTATTAATTAGCTGATGCTTTGCATTAAGAATTTGGTTGAAAGGTTAGTTGAATTTATATCGATATACAATCCTGCGCCTGCCTATAGGTGTGAAGTTCAGCGAATACCTATTACCTGGCAGAAGTTGATCAGTCATTCTTTAACTGCAAATGCTGCTTAGTAGGCACATAATAATATTATGCTTTATAACCCTAGCAGCGGCGAGCACCAGTTTAGTGGGTCACTTCTATGTGAAACTGCTTGGCATTTGTATATATTTTGTGAGTGCACTAAGAATAATTGATTCCTAATTTTTGTATCAGGAAACTTGACTTTGATTCACTTCTTCTTCACTTCTCTCTGAGCAGTAGCAGCTGAATGTGTTATTCAGACGCTAGCGTACTCGATCCTCCGAGTCATACCATTTGTGTCAATTTCCCCACCGGGTTTTAGTTAACGAATCCAAGGAATGTTCAACGTTTCTTCCCATTCTAAACGTTAATGTGCATCAAAGAGAGCATCAGCTCTTTCCTGTATGACTCTATTTTCCCTTTCCGTAGGAATAACGTCAGCAATATTGTATATGACAAACCGTGCAGTGAATTGCTAATATGCACCAAGCGGGGCGGCGGATGAGATCGACCTTCTGTAGCAACTTCGCGCGTGTGACGACCAGCACCAGCTTGAAGGCACATAACTTCGTACACGCATATATATAGAGTTCCAACGATATCGTACCCACATAATGACAGCAATGTGTACATAAAATATTGTCGAAACGAACAATATTCGCTTCATGCTTTGGCTTCACATTCCATAACACACAGTGGGGCGTGAGGAATAAGGAGAAACATAAGAGTGGAAATGATCAAGTGTACAAACAATAAGCTCGTAGACAATGACCTTACTCCTGTGTAGGATAAGAGTATGTAGTCTTTAATTGGCACCATCGTCTGTTCCGCCGAGACGCAGTCACATTCATCTTATGAAAAACTGAGACCGACTCGATAATTGTGAAGAATACAATACCGTTAAAAAGTAAGCGAAACTAAATGGGCTATAAAATTCAGGGATATGACTAAATTAGTTACTCAATTTAATGTTTTGAATAAGAAAAGGCAACAGTCTGAAATCGACTGCATGTTGAAGTAGAAAATGCGACAGCGAACAACGGGAACACTATGGCGAATGCGACTGAGAATATGAGCAGAAGGTGAACCAAAGCGTTATGAAACGTGACGTAGTAATGTACAGTATTAATGAGTTCAACTTAGATTAGAGGTGAAAAATGAATGCTAAAGATGAGCAATAATGCTAGGTGAAGGGTCGGGAATTAGTATCAAGTCTAACTAGGAAGAAATACGTTGTATTTAGCAGCAACTGAGAGCAATTGTCACACTCTTAGCCTGAATGGACATTTCCAAGTAAAGTAAAAATAACGAGCAAAGCTCGGAGGGAAAACTCGCTTCAAGTCAGTTAACGTAACAATGTTGGGTATTTTTAGGCACCCATCTATTAAAACAGAAACTATGAAGGCAAAGAAACGTGAGCGAAAGTGACGCATAGAAATCAAACTAGGAGAATTTGAGCAGCGACTCACAGAACAACTGAAGAATATTTGAGAAGACAAAGAGACCCTGTGCTACTGACAAGTGATTAATAGCATAGAGATCTGTAAAAAGTAGCAGAGAAGGAGAACTGTTAACGTACTTGTATAGTTTGCTAGGACTCCTTAGTATTAAGCTGGAATTATGGCGGACATTAAATTGTTAAATCATGTGCATAAGGTTCACGAGAAACGCCAAAACTAGGGTGTTAGTGGATTTTCGTAGAAATGAAATGGATATCGTCGCGTAGGGACAAGAAAAATAAACTGTTGTTGGGCAGCTACAGATACAGCTGCCGAAGCAAAGCAACCTTTGAGCAAATAATTAGTTAAGGTATTAAGGAAATTATTGAAAAAAAATCGCTAAATTATTAGTGAAGAGATGGCAGCTGTTGGGCCAAGTGCAGTTGTCAGGAAGGAAGTGTATTGGTCGAAGCGAAAGATTGACTGTACATAGCAAGGCGTTGATGTTATGCATTGAGAGGTTGTCTGGTCCCGGGGGCGGATCGGTGTGGTGTGTGGTACTCCTCATCCCTTGCGGTGGGGAGCTGTCGCCGTGCAGAGGCGGGAGGTGGAAGAGACCTTTCATACACCATGGGATCTTGTGGTGGAAGTGGAGGTCCTAAACCCCGATCTTGTGGTGGAAGTGGAGGTCCTAAACCTCGATCTTGTGGTGGAAGTGGAGGTCCCAAACCTCGATCCTGTGGAGGTCCTAAACCTCGATCTTGTGGAGGAAGAGGAGGTCCTAAGCCTCGATCTTGTGGTGGAAGTGGAGGTCCTAAGCCTCGATCTTGTGGAGGAAGAGGAGGTCCTAATCCTCGATCTTGCGGAGGAAGAGGAGGTCCTAAACCTCGTTCACTAAATTCATCAAATCGAGCATCTCTAAGGTCTCTAGCATCTCTAGAATCTCGTATGTCTCTGGGGTCCCTAGAATCTCTATGATCTCTAGGGTCTAAAGGAACTCTAAGATCTCTAGGATCCCTGATGTCACGATGATCTCTAAGATCTCTAGGGTCTCTTAAATCCCTTGGATCTCTAAAATCTCGCGTATCTCTAAAATCACGAGGATCTCTCATATCTCTTGGGTCTAACATATCTCTTGGGTCTCTTGGATCTCGTGGGTCTCTGGGATCTCGTGGGTCTCTGGGATCACGCGGGTCTCGTGGATCTCTAGGATCACGTAGGTCTCTAGGGTCTCGCGGATCTCTGGGATCAAGAGGCTCGAGGGTATCTCTAGGATCTCGTGGGTCTCGCAGTAGATCCCGACAGTCTCTCAACTCTCTGGGATCCCGACCATCTCTTGTGTCTCGATACTCTCGGGGATCTCTCATATCTCGGAAATCTCGGGGATCTCTTGGGTCTCGAGGCGGAAGAGGGCGTAAAGAACCGTGTCCTGTTGGACCTCCGCGGTGGTACACTGCAACAGAAACACAACATTAGGACATCGATGTTGTGAGGAGTGAGGGGGTCAGGGCTTTAATGGAACGAAGTTTTTACTTAGACTGACGTTTGCTATCCCAGGTCATTGGTTGTTGCAGGGAGTAGAAAGTAGAAGGTACCTTACTACTATGTACAAGAATTAAGTTGGCTAAAGAGACTCCACGCAGAGCCTCTGGCTATTGGGAGGACTTACAGGCGCTCTACCCTTATGGGGAGAGTTAGCTGTAGAGACTCTACTTCGTTGTTTCCCAACCGTTTCGAATTGATTACTCGAAATTGCAATTTTGCACTTTTCAACTATCTCCTTATACACATATCCGGCGATATCGGATGTTTCTATCTCTTTGCAGTTACAGGTGGCATAAGCCACTACGATCAGGCTATTTGTTCTCACCCAGAACAACAATTGCCCCCAAAATAGGGGTCTGCTTCTCCATTGCATGCGGTCATTTACCCCGTGGTTGGAAAACTCTGCAGTACGCAGACTTTGCCTAGGGAGAGGACTTAGGGGCTCATTATTGCTGTGAGAGAGTTCGTGGCGGAGATTCTACGGAAAGATTTTGGTTACTGTAAGGACTGAGAGGTGCTTTACTGCTGGCCTAGGTCGCTGATTGTTGCGGGGAGTGATAGATGTCGACTGTAACCGACATTTTATCTGTAAACATTCTACGCATAGACCTATCTGCTGTAGAGTCGCATTGTTACTAAATCAGACAATTCAATCAAGTTGCCAGAATCTGGTTTAAATAAAGTGAATCCAACGTGCGTTAACGTATACATTCGGCAATGCGATGTGAAATTCTCTTAGAATATCTATTAATTCATAGACGTTATTCCTTAAACGTCACAGGTATTGCTATTCCTACGGAAATCGATGTTTACCGTGCTATATGACCCACTAAAGGCAAGCAAATGCCAAATGTAAACAACAGGAAGGTGCTTTACGAATATCTTACGCAAATAAAATAACGAAACTAGCTATATGATTGAAAATAATTGTATACATAAGTAATTTGTATAGATGTTTATAAAGCTACTGTAATGATGAAAGGCTCTTAACGATATGTTTCAGCAGTTTTATATCAACACAAAGCGGTTTCTATTTTATTCAGGTGCCAAACCAGCCCTCACTTCAAGCAAGTTAATTAATTCAACTTCCATGCATTGTTACCAATAGTGAAGCCTTACAGAAACCGCCCTGGCATATATATTACACTGCCATTAAATACTTCAAAATGTTTTCGCCGTTTTAATGATGAATAGATCAGGTGGTAGTGAATTCCTTAACTCTTTAGCATGTATTGTACACAGTTGTGGAAGTTACAAACAGTGATGTTCCTACTGCTAGTGATATTTCATTCAGTCAATTACTGGTTAACCCCAAAGATGTATATGTGTATTTTCACATCTATATATATGTAGCAGTGCAGCTAACCTCACCTCCTGAAAATCTCCATCACAAGTGTGGGACGAACTATTTATGTTGTCTGTTTAACAGGACAACATTGAATAGGGGACTGTTTTAATGTTTTTACCCTGTATTAAGTTCAGAATGGTTATAGAGGACAGTAGATATATATAGTTACGAACTTTTGTATTTTCAGTTTTACCAAAATAAATCAATTATAAACATTGAAAGAAAAGCATTTCAATTAAGTTGTTGAAACCGATAATTTTTATTATAATTGCGCTCGTTCATCCCTACGTTCCCTCTTTCTCTTGTTCGTTGCTTCGTTAATATGACCGTTACGTTTTCAGTGTTAGATAAGGGAAAATTAGAGCATCCTTGATACGGTTTTGGGAGGGGAGAACAGGAGTCAAATTAATAAATTTTTAAAGCTGTTACTGCTCCATGGAGGTAATATAAGAGAATCACACGTGAGCGATACTCTCTGAATGTGCAGAACAGGATTTTTCATGCAGTACATATATATATATATATATACACTGCTGAGAAATTACAGATCTCCGTGTGGCTCATGACGTAATGAGAGGTTGTGTGCCACAGACTTGTGCTCTGGATGACTTTGTATCCCAAAAAATATCGAAATTATTATTATGATATAAACAGCGTGACTCTGTTCATCAGAGCAAGTGTGAGGAGCTGCTGAAGCTCATCATAGTGGCACAGCCACACCTTGCAACATTCGAGAGGTAATTGAGGTTTGTGCATCGCTGAACGTATTTAGGGTGAAACTGAACTCGCCAGTTCTCTTGGGGAAAATCGACAGGGGCTCATTCCAGTTGTATTTCCTTCGACCGCTAGCAGGACATAGATAGAAGATTTCCAGTCTGAGTTGCAGAATAGGGGCTTTAAATTTCATTGAATTTCATTAAAAAAAAACAATAGAATTCGTTCAGGTTAATGGCAGGTATACATATATTGGAATAGCCAGTGGAATAATAATTGGCATAACAGGCTTGTAAAATTAAATTTTAGTTTTTCGTTGGTATAACTTTGAGTTTTTTGTTTCTGTTAGAACGAATACTTGGAATGAAGTGATGCTTGAACAGCAGTGGCATGGTAGCGTAATTTCTCTAGTATAAAGCTCGTTTGATATAACTACTGTATGGTGAGAAATGGCAACGAATCCTATTATAGAGCTCTACTACGGAACTATAGCCTATATAGGCAAGCGTTCATTCGAAACTAGTACCATTACCGTTTTACTGACATAGGCAAGAGACTTGATATAAAATAATTNAGTATAAAGCTCGTTTGATATATAACTACTGTATGGTGAGAAATGGCAACGAATCCTATTATAGAGCTCTACTACGGAACTATAGCCTATATAGGCAAGCGTTCATTCGAAACTAGTACCATTACCGTTTTACTGACATAGGCAAGAGATTTGATATAAAATAATTTGGAAGAAGAGCAGGAACAAGAAATAAAAGTAGTACATACACAGATCGCACCGTCCTGAACAGCTCGCTAGAAATCAAAATACATAGGTTCTACGGCTGACTAATGAAACCTGAATAAAATGTTTCATATTAAAGCAGGAATATCAAACAAGAAGCAAGTTGTTTATGGCAAGCGAAGGCAGCAATTATCGGTAATAAACACGTATTCGTCTACGTAGGTTATCGGTAGGCAACAGTCACTTAACCTTACACACAGAACACCAAAATTACCTAAAAAATTTTTACCAGTTAACATTCTTTTCCACCAATGGCATATGATAAAGAAATTGTGCTTTTTACCGATAAGTGCCTTCTATACATCTCCATCAACATTTTCTTGATGGAGATGCCCATGCTGATTGGACGATATTCTACTGAAGTTTTTTATTACTTAATCTAAAGACTAATTTTCAATTAAAAAGTGGGCCGTCAAGTCTGGCTTGATCTGTGGTATGTTATATAAAATAGTTTGGGATCATCACAGGTGAATAAAGACATGCAATTTTAGCGTAGTAGGATGGTAAAAAACTGAAAAGCCTTGTAAAATTGCACGCAGTTGAAATAATCCAAGCTGTAAACTGCGTAACTCTATGCGTAAAAATTGTGCATCACATCAGTAAGTACTTGCAGTCCAATTAACCCCCTGTATAAGTAAATCAATCAATAAATAAATGGGTCAGCTTCTTCTTTTTTCAATAATTTCGTCAAAATAAGGTCAAAAATCAGTTAAAGCGTCCAGCGTTTTTAATCACAATGCTATTAGGCTTATTCATTTTTTTCAATAAGTCACACCAAACTGTTACTATAATAATGAAGGTATACCTACAACTAGGAAATAATAATGAAAGAGTAATCGAGTAAGCTCGAATCATTTCATTTACCCTTTGGTTCATTACTGATACGAGGTTGTCGAAATCGCCTGATGGGTTCTTTTCACGGGCATTCTGGCAAAACGATAGGTTAGTTATGCTAATCCTACTTATACAGAGTCACGCTCTTAATGGGATTCCATTGGTTACCATTGCCTTAGATAGGCCTTCGCGGTAGCATTACTACCGTGTCGTGCTTGCTTCAGTTTTTCTTACTCCTGATTTTCATTATTTCGCTTCCCGGACTTGCTGTTCACATACACAGAGAACAGCATTGTCAGAAAGCCAACACACCTTCCCGTGCTCCAACACGAAATACCGCCCCTTTGTGAGCTCTTGCAGCCTCAGAATTGCTTTTATTTGGTGATGGGGCTAGTTTTGTGACAGCACGGCATTTCTCCATACTTGGGTTCCCCGTTTTTTATAAACGCGCCACGCGTTAATAACTGTAGAGACTTAATCTGCTATATATAATTAAAATCCTCATAGAAAATCCAGCCCGTACTAGAGCACAATCTCGACGGCAAAAATCTCATGTCTGTTTTACATATTGTGCAACAGTTGCTCTTGCCCGTGCTTGCGACACATCTCTCCCCTAGACTGAGCCCACTTTCCGCTTGCGACCTCCCTATAACAATTGTCTTGCATCACCGTGAGTGGAGTTTACTACTGTGATGCAAAAGACAAGTGCCGCAGAGCGGCCGCAGATACAAAAGTGCGTGCAGTCTAGAGGAGAGACGTGTCGCAAGCACGGCCATCGGCAGCTGTCGCACCATCCATAAGACGGGCATGAAGAGCACTGAACCCTGCACTATTCTTCGTCAGTCGCTGGCATACGAGTAGAACGCCACTCTGTCATCAATACAACAGAGCGTTCGCTACGTTCCATGAACTGTAACAACGTCTGGCAATATAAGGTCGCTGGAGATGTGTTTAACGAACTGACTGCTCAGTGCAACGATGCAATTGCATGTGTTTAAAGAAAGGTTTTGATAGCGGAGTTAACTGTATGAACTAGCATGAATTGTTAGTCATTTACTACTGGGACATTTTTATTAAGTGTAAATTCAAACGAAAGCAATGAAAACTGTTTTAAATTTCATAGTAGCTACAACTACGGTTAGAAATGTCGCTATGAACTACTCTCGTGTTTCTATACTAACAGCACATGCAAAATTTGGTGTCAGCTAAGCATTTCAGGTACTACTAATGTAACGGTTAGTTAAGCAACTTCCTCAGGAACACTAGTCTAGTTGCTAGGTTAGTCATCAGTAAAATACGTTATCAGAAAGAGAATATTACGACAAAAAATCGTCCACAACTGCATGCAAACACTAACAGCGCAAGCAGAAGATGATGGCAGTGTGGGCTTTGCGAAAGCCCAGCAACTTTGCCAGTCTATACAGTGAGACGTGCCGAGAATGTGACTCATAATTAAGTCGAAGAAGTGGTGCTTGGTGTAGGTGTATTACCTCGCTCGTCAGGGTAGCGCCCGTAGCCACCACCATCGCGCGGACCCGCTCCAGGCACTCCTGGATGACATACAAAATATCCCCAGCGAGGGAGGGTAGTTGAGTTCCAGGTGTGACCATGGGAAATGCAGACATTGCATGAGGTTTGGTAGGAACGTGTCGTCAAACACGAGGGTTGCAGGCAGGCATCGGCGAGGATGGGGCATACTTGACAAAACGAAGGTGCGTTGTTTCCGTTTCCGGAGAATTGGCAGTGGAAGTTGTCAAAGCAGCAATGTGGCACCAGCCAGGTGGATATGAAGGTTGAGGAAACGATAAAACGGGGTTCATTGCCACCAGTCAGGTGGATAAACAGGTTGAGGTTGCAATGAAGACGAGGTTCATTTGCGAAGGTGAGGGTAAAAAAAAGTTGTCCAAGATGAAGATATGTCGAGTTCAGTACATCATATAAACAAACGTTACTTACAGTCGTTGATGGCAGAAGAATAGATAGGAGCAAAGGAAGAGTTTGTGATTATCATGATCAATTAAACGTATCCCTCACACACGCCGTGGCGATGCATTCCGAATTAGAGGTAGTTAAGCGTGGCTCAAGAGTGGTACAAGATGATTTTGGCAACACAAGGTATAAATTCAAAAGGAAATGAGTTGTAGGTCATACAAAAATTGCAAAGTGTTGCAGACATGGAGAAGAGGTTAGGAAAAGAAATGTCGTGAAAAAATAGAGGTTTTCGGAATAAAAGGATTCAATTGAAACAACAGGTCAGATGACCGAATAACGAGTAACGCAGGTAAATAGAAAAGTTACATCAAATACCGGAATTTATAATTAAGTATAATACGTTATGTAATGTGAAAAATAATAAATACATAAAAGTAGACACCAAATATGAATAAGTTAACAGGAACAAAGAAATTAATAATACATATGAAAATCAGAAGAAAACATAAACATTGACGGTATAGAGTCCAGATCAACCATGTAGCCACGGCAGCAGTGTAAAAGAGAAAGAAAAGAATATAACATTAGCAAAAAAGCTATGGAGAATACTCCTTTATACTGACATTGTTTAATTAAAGCTTAGCACTGGGCACCAATGACTTCTTGGTAGCATTGTAGTGACGAAGTTGCAGCTAGATTCGGTAAGTCTAACGGCAGCAGCTGTTACTGTTAAACTGACACCCAACTTGAGGGTTGCAAATCATCCTTAAGACAACCACTACTAGTTATCTAAAGAGAGATAAATTGCATAAAATTTTTAATATTTTTGTAAAAGTAAGTATAACTCGCTTTAAAAATGGATGCTTCTTCAATTGAGAGACGTGCATCACTACGGTGCCATTATACTGATAACTCGACTCTTGGATTACCAGAGCAGTCAATATTCAGTGTTGCTTTCAATTAAACATATGCTTTGAATAGATACACTGTATTACGGTACACTACCGAAGACTAGATATAGACTTAGTCACAACAATAAAGTTATCACCAAAAAACACTAAATGAGAGTAAATATGTTATGCAACAAGTTACTAGGCACGTCTGGGCCACAGTCACCCTGAATAGGTAATTGGTAGATAAGATATATTGAAGAAAATGATAGCGAACAAAAAGCTGCTACGAAGTCTCTTACGCAGGAAACCATATTGATAATTCGCTGGCGATAAATAAAAAAAGTCTGTTAACCCTTTACTGTAGGAATTTAAGTGTACTTTCGACGTGTATATTCGTTCATCTTCATGATCCATCACCCGTGAGGTAATGATCTGGTGCGCTTGCAGGATACTAGTTTATGCAGCAGCCAACATTTAAAAAAAAATTTCTTTAAGTTTGAAAGCATCAGTCGTCATTCCAAAGATAATAGATGTGAAGAAAATAGTGGTTACTATTTTTCTTCCGCTGACGAGCAAAGAAAATCTACTCATATAAAGAAGGTTTATTCACAGAGGAGAAAATGGAAACGATTCCAGACATTACCTGAGGAGAGAATTGGCTATAATAAGGATGCATTTTAATATTAGGTGATATATACACTGTATGAAGAGCTGCTAGCGGCTGTCTCCGCTACTGAAAGTAACTTTTGGCTGCGCTACTATAAGCTATTCAGTGAAGGGTTAACAGCAGTAAGGCGTTATGAAAATGTTAATAGTTCGCAGTAATTAGCACTGACACTCAACATGGTCTGGCTAATGTACAGAACTGTGACAGTGGCTGCAGTTTGCTCACCTAATGCATTTGCACCTTTTTCTTGCCTTTATCTGAAAGAAATTCAACAAAACGCGTGACGAGACTGGAGGCAGGTCGCAGCACACACTTACTCCTACTGTGACTATGATGAAGTAAAAATTGAAGAATACCTCGACATTTAAAAAAAATACCCTCTACCTAGTTTTTAGTGTACTTAGTTCACAAACAAAAGTCTCTAGAGTTGTGACTTAACTAACACCTCTTGGTTTACATGGAACAGGAACGGATGGGGCTATAACTCACAGACAGTTTCATCAGATTATGATTAGTACTATAACATATCAAATAATATAATGCACAAGACGCACGAACCCTTCTACTGCAATTATCAAAAGCTTATAAGTAGACGTTGAGCACTGACCCCAAACTGTTCTGGGGGATTAAGAGGCAGACAGTCGAGTGGTAGCCAAAATTGTTCTATTGAGCATGTTGGAGTTTCGCAAAGACACCTCACACAAAACTAACTAGTTAGCGGTCAGGTCACTTCCAGATGTGAACACAGTTCAGCACACTTCATCTTCCTTACCGAAGACTCTCCTGGATGCAAAAGCATCTTTTTTAGGCTCTCTCTTCTTCTACAAATTATTCATTTGCCGCACTTGTTACTTCTGAAAGTGCGAACACCCATACTTATTTTGTTTCTTGTCTGCTGATGGGAAATTAGCCAATCCACGTATATTTTTCCCTTGTATTAGGTGGAGCAGAGGCTCACTGTGATCTACTGACTTAGCTACTGATGAAGTCGCAGCGAATTTCCTTGCCTCTATGATTACTCAAGGCGAAGAACGAAACTGACGCCACTAGAAAGTGAAACAGGAGGATATGTCAATTTCTACCACGAGCCTTTGGTTGTCGGTTCTTTTGTTCGTTTCTGATATACTCCATTCGTATCTTCCCTTTTCACCGTTGAAGAAGAACTAGGCTTCATTTACTGTATTTGAAGCCTCTTGGCAGGCGGCAGGTAACTCAGGACTCACCTGTGGGGCTGGTGGCAGGTCTGAGTAAGGCAGCTCCGGCGTGGTTAGGACGAGTTGGGGTGTTGGGGGAAGCGATGGGACGTTGGATTTGAGGAGTAGGGATCGTAGGCGGGTGAGTTGCTGCCCAATAGGCTTCTAAATACTCGGCGATGTGCTCGCACGCATCCTCCAACTGAAAGAAACAACAGTGTCGGTACAGTAAAAAAACTTTATAAGGTCAGTGCGGGTGATCCCGGAACCATCGTTGTGTTCGATTGCTCTAGAACTCTATGCTGGGAAGAATGGGACGTAATTTTAACGTTACTGCACCAAAGGAATCTCTCATAATTCATTGTATGTACTGCGGCCGAACTGTGGCCGAAAGCCATATTCCTGGTGGTGTTGATAGTTTGTTGTAAGGCTGAACCTTAAGCACTGTAATATTAGGAAGATTGAGTTACTCAGGCTTACAATATTTTGTGATCAATTATTGAAACTTTCCTAGGACTTCCCTAGTGGAGAAATTCTTGAGCCTGTCTATTAAGCCAGAGGTGGGAAAGTCTCACTCTTAAGTCAGAGGTGGGGAAGTCTCACTCTTAAGTCAGAGGTGGCAAAGTCTCACTCTTAAGTCAGAGGTGGGAAAGTCTCACTCTTAACAAGAGGTGGGAAAGTCTCACTCTTAAGTCAGAGGTGGGAAAGTCTCACTCTTAAGTCAAAGGTGGGAAAGTCTCACTCTTAAGTCAGAGGTGGGGAAAGTCTCACTCTTAACCAGAGGTGGGAAAGTCTCACTCTTAAGTCAAAGGTGGGAAAGTCTCACTCTTAAGTCAAAGGTGGGAAAGTCTCACTCTTAAGTCAGAGGTGGGAAAGTCTCACTCTTAACCAGAGGTGAGAAAGTCTCACTCTTAAGTCAGAGGTGGGAAAGTCTGCTCTTGAGCAAGACATGGGTAAGTTCCACTCTTAAGTCAGAGAATGAAACTGTACACCTTCAATGTTTTTCGAGTACGGCGGTTTCGTAAATCTGAAAAGGACTTGAAAAAAAAAATTGAACCGTTCGACTTAAAGGCTAACAAATCTGTAAGTAAATAGTCACTGACTTGCTGATTCAACTGAGAGAAGTGCACACATACTACTGTAAATACAGTTGATATCAAGAAAAATTACAATATTTGATACATACAGTCGACAACTGCTGACTAATTACTTACAGAGACACTCACCTGATTTTCATCTAAGATAATGTCAAACATCTCTGGAGGACACTGTGAGAGCTTCTCTGCCGCAACCATTTGGACGTTTAGATTACGACTTTGGGACTTCCCTCTGGACTTGATTAGGCGTTGGAGAACCTGAGGGATACAATTTCAGTTACCTGGACGTTAGAGTTTGTAGATGCTCCTCAATTTACGATTAAGAGCATATTCGATTGGGCGCTGAAATTGAGCAGTTGAGGGAGGCTTGGCTTGTCCGGGACTTCAGAAGAAGCTTTTGGCTTGGTCGCTTTGAATCGTGTTAGAAGCTACGCGATTACTTCGAGCCGCCTGAGAACTCCCTTTTACGGAGCAAGATTGAGTGTCTGAAAGTCTCTAGGGTCACCTAGTGAGAGCCAATGCCTGAAACTCAATTCGGCGCGTTGAAGCCAGCGCGCCTGCATCAAGTTTTGAGCAAGTCTAACCTTCAAGGTTTAAGTTTGGTGCCCAGTCTAACATTCCCTAAACAACAGGCTTCTTGTGCTCACGTCTCAAATTCTCGTGTCGTGATTTTAATACAATTTTAAATAAAAAAATTTAGCTTGCCATTACATTGCAAGAATCATCGTTCAAACCCAGGTGGCATATTTTTATTTAATATCCGTTATTGTTTTATTCCCTTTCATACAAAATTTCATGCTTAATGACTAACTATATTCTTCCATTACTTTTGACTGCGTGTCGTACTCACCTTAGGTGAAGAGATTTTGAGGTAAGCTATGATAGGCGCTAGCGAAGTTTTCGCGAGCTGGGAAGGATGGTTAATTGTGTCGCAGTCTAACACTACGAGCTGCAGCGTCCTGGCCAGTTCGAATATTCTCTCGATCTCTGCCTGAACTTCCGCTATGCACGTCGACCGGGACGTCGATCTTTCCATCAGAGCTCTCTTACTTGGGTTGTTCAGAAGGCTTCTCTTCGCTAAGGATATATCAGCACTCACGCGTGTGATGATCACTCTGAAGAAAAAAGTTAACAATGTGTATTGCCTGTTAACTCCTGCTGTAAAATAAGACAAAAAAGGGCCGTTGTTCGTAGACATTTTGTGCGCTTCACACCGTCACTAAAAATAAGTCTGTGCTGATGATAAAAGAAGTAAAACTGACGATGCTGATAATATTATTATTGACTGGCCATGTGTACATTTTCAAATCGATAAAGTATCAGGTAATAGTACGGTGGTATCTAAGAGGGAAGATAAAGGGCCATAACTAGCATTGCCTTGAGATTTACTAAAGGCAACTTCGCAATGCACAGAAAAATAATCGTCCAAATAACAGCATGAGCCAGCAGCATGCGATGAACTAGGATAGTTTGGCGCAATATATTACATAATCGTGGTAAATTTAGCTTATTCATGAATGCAGATGTTACCCTAACTGAAGTTTAGATTACCCTAAAGGTTGTTAGCAATTTCAGTTGCGACGATGTCCAAGAATTCTATACGTGTAGTGAGGGAATATATGTAATCTTATCCGGTAAAAAAAGGTATTTTTCACTCCTTCATTAGGTACTATGGTAAAATTAGTCAGTGGTAGAGGGACCTGTGCCGCATTTGCTGTAAATACGTGTGTATAGTTGCACACGTATTAAAATATGATTTGTGAATAGCTGGCTTACAGTGTCTATGTCCTATATCATTCTATATTTAGTGCTGTAAAAAGCAGTTCTTGCGTAAAAAAACCATTATAATTTGTAGCTGTCGCTAGTATTTCACATAAAGGTCACTCCACCAGCATGTATAGCCACATGATCGCGCATCAACGACTAAATCTGACATAGCTACAAAGCCTGTGCGTATCATGTTAATTGAAGTCAACAAAACATCAATTCGAAAAAAAAACCTAATGACATTTATATTAGTTACATTAAACAAAACGTACAGTTGCCATAGTGACTCACTTTCCCTCAAAGCGATGTTTGACATAGTCGAACAGAGCCTTCTGCATCATGTCTGTAACTTCATAACCTTTGAGGGACGGTCCAACAAGCACCAGAGGGCGCATGGAGGGCACCACATCGTACGGGGGGATGTTCTCTTGTTTCTTAAAGAATGGCTTTCTTTTCTCTTTCGTGGGTGGAGTCGTAATTGAACTTTTGTTTTTAGGGTTGCCTTGGGAATCTGCATCGTCTCCTCCTGCTCCTTCCAAACCGTTATCAAGGTCAACACCTGTGGCACATGCAAGAGTTCGAAGGTTAATAAACAACGACAGCTGCCAGCCTAGCCTCTTCGAACCTTTACGACGCTGTTGCAACTGTTTCAGCATTCAGATTAAGAAGGTAGAAATGAAACTAGGAACCGTCCCAGCGATAACTGCTCAAAACTATGTAGAAAGAGGAGAAAGTAATATAATTATAATATAAACAAATTTCAAGAAAAAGATTCTAAAAGAGAGGTTGCACAAGCAAACTCTTACTTACAGTGTCCGAAATAGACTAATGCCTCAATGATTATACTTCGAAATAGTGTTGTTTTGAATTTGATTGTAGCAAGATATAAGGGAAATTCTGTGTGTTTGTAAATTCAATATTTTAGTGTAGAAATATTTTAATAAAAAGTAATTGCTACTTGCACTGTAAGAAGTGTAATTTTGGAGTATTTTAAAGCGTATAATAACATAATTCTCTTCTAGTATGAAATGTAAAGTCATTTCTAAGATAATAAGTGTGTCTACTCTAAAGCTCCCACCGTCCAACTAAAGTAGGCAAAATAATGCAGATGATGTCGAAAACTCAGCCTCTACTGTCAGATGAATAGAATTGAACTTCCAGTGCGTATCACTACGAGCTTGTGCGTGCTTTTTTTCAACATTTATCACAAATGAGTTAGGAATAACAACAACAATATACTGTCTTTATTACTTGTACTTTACTTAGCTAATAAACTCAATGCTAAATATGCTAGCTATTGTTTGTATACATTGGCGTATCAAACTAAAACTTTCCTTGACCGTTCTTGCGAAAGATGAGCTTCAGTTCGTGTTATAAATACTGTATGAAAAATAACTTCATCTCTTAACGTTCAGCATTCAAAGTGCCTGATACTGGAATTAAATTTTTCGCATTGATTACAAGCAAACTTAATACGATGAAAGAATTGAGTAATCCTGTCTCAATTTTACTTTATTACCGATAATTTTCATAGATCTGTCTCTTTAAATGCTGCTGTTAATACAAAATATGGTCACAAAATACAACCAAATTACATCTTTTCGGTACAGTAAACTATTATGGTGCTATTACAAATACAGATTTTTGTAGGAATGTCACAATCCAGTTCTACCGAGTTAAATGTTGTTCATATTACATTGTTAAATGCTAGGTACTCGGGATTAAGCTCTAAAACTGTGAAGCTTATAGAAAAGACAACAAAACTGCAACGACACAAGCAAGAGTTTACGGATGGGAAGGTCAAAAATGCGGGAGTCCATAGTTTAATGGACTACCCACAGGGCAGAGCAAGCAAATCTCACACGGACGGTGCTCTACTACATAAACACGTGAGCCAAACATGAATAAATTCGTAAATGCGAGCATAACATTTCAACTAAGAAATAAACTAAACTGCACTCTATAGAATGTAACAACAGCATCGTTCATCGAGCCCTTAGTAGCTAACGTAAATAGAAAATGGGAGTTACTTCATCAAATATATGTGGTTTTCCATCAGTTGCAATGATAGCCTTTTTGTTTGATGGGATGTAAAATTTAGCAAGATATTATTTTTCACTCATTTCAGACGGATTTTACCAAGAAAATATCATCGTTCGCGCTTTTACAATGGGGGGAACGTAAAAGACCTGCCCTTGCACGGAGTTCATCATAGGTCGGACATCATCATAGGTCGGACATAGGTAGCACTGGTCTATGGGATCGCACTCATTCACGGCACACTTATAGAAGGAAGAGGGTACGAGGAAAGGAAACTTATGACGCATACATACAAGATATGGGGAGATGCCGAGGCACTGTTTTTGTACGTTACAGCACCCATAATGGGGAACACGAGTGTTCTCACTAGTTTATGGAGTTTATGAAACGTAAGTTGTGTTGGCATATATCGTTCTTAATGTAGGCAGGGCTATGGGAACAACGACCCCAATATTTTGTACAATGGCTATGAAATTACTTTCCACTATTCAAACTTTGACCATAGGATAGTGATTGTGATTCCGATGCTAAGGTCACCATACTTTAATGAATATTTATTTTCGTTGTATTGGATCATATTGTAATTAATGCTCATTTTCCTTGTATTGGTTCCATTGATCAGTACTGATAGAGTTTACAAGGTGACATATATACGAAAAAGTGCGAGCAATCCAAGGTGGGACAAGTTTATACTTACTACAGTGTAAAGTAGATATGAGACGCTATTATCGTATAGGCAGACCGAGAACACCTCGGTGTACGTTTCCTACATTACAGTTATAAAAAAAAAATCAAGATAAGAGTCATTCTCAATAAACTTGACGCAATAGCGATGGATTATTTCAGACTGGTAGAAAAGAAATGTAATACTGCATTAAGACTAAAGGCATATATGATCTACCCTCACCAAAATAGACGCGCATGGCGTGCGTGCAATTTTCTCGGTGTTTCCTTTTTACTACTAATTGTGTTGCTATGAAGCACAAACTTTGCACTGACGTGTAGGGATTTCAAAGGTATATTTTTCAATACTGCTCGAACAAAATTCAAATATATTTTCATTAAACTACCTATGCGCTTCAAACATGAGTATCTGAATTACTAAAAAAAGAAAAATCGTGCATCGTGTCATAAGGATATTATACCCGCTCACAATGGGAAAGTGGAGCTGTATAAGCAATATCCTGGGAATAATAATAACGGGAGAACCAGACAAGCAAACGAAGAAAAAGAACACGTGTTAAGTGACGCTTTTGCGGACCTAGCTGCTGCAGCGTTCACTGGTCGTTTTCCTGTACATTATTTTTGTTAATAGATATTTGCTTGCTTTCTTGCTTGCTTGCCTCTAGAATGCAGTCAGAGAGTAACACGAGGTGCGCAGGAAAAGTTTTAAGCATCGCTGTTTAAGAAGCGTTGGTGCATGGTCAAACCTATGATTTTTTTGCAAATACAACCCTTTATAAGCATTCTTGCCAAATTTTTTAGCTTCTAAAAATGAATAAAGTAAAAATAAAGTTGAAAAATAAACGACAAACAAATCCTCTATCACTTTTCGTTTTTCTGATGCTTTAAGCTGTTTATGCACCTCTCGTAATGCCACGTTCTGTGAGACAAACACAGATAGAGCATATAAGTATTGGTAATATAACAATTCCATACACGTTACCTATATTGAGCGTGAAAGGCAACTGCTAGGTCAACAAACCGTCATTGGACGCACATTCTTTTTCTTCGCAAGGTTTGTCTGGTTCGCCGTTATTATTACACCCTGGTGATGCCTGTGGTCTACCTCGTATGTACACATTACTAGTGATAGTGAATTCAGGTCTCTTACGGTAGAAGATTAGGGAACACGCACACAAACTCTCACACCGTGTATCATATCAAAGCACGCTAGTTAAGGTCACTTGTAGTAACTGCAAGCCACATCTCTTCGTAAAACACTCGAGCCAAAACAACAACAAACGCCATTGCTGAGAACATTTTGATCGAGCGTCTCGAGTGGGTCGCTTCACACGATAGTCTTTTGCCCAACGTTCATGCGTTGAAACATCCGAACGTTTTGTCGCGCTCTTGCAGACACAACTCTTTGAGTCTATCAAGTAATTTGCGAAAATCTTAGTCGTCGAGTCAGTTCGTTTAGTTAGCAAGGGTCCCTGGAAAAGTTCCAGATGTCACTTTTCCAATATTGTGCAGCTGAAATTCAGACGGCCGTGGACTTTTCTTTGAGTTAATTATACACAGTAACGCATTCGAACGCTGTGAACTATGAATGCAAGGCGAAAAAAATAACGTGTGAATCGGGCTTAAGTCCGTTTTTTCTTAATTTATAACCCTTATATCGTTGTTTATGTCAGTTCAGATATCTACCTGCTGGCCCTTGTAAGCAGGAAGCGCGAAGCAATCAATATCAGGAGGACAGCTCGCATTACACTCACGTAACTACTATTCACACATCACATAGCTAAAAAAAGATATTACTTCATGCTCTTCCTAGTGTGGCAATTATCTTCGTGGCATTTTATACTGTATGGTCAGTTTAGGTTCCTTAACTCACAAACGCCATTAAATTAGGTTGATTAACTATCAAAGGCCATCAGTTCATGATAAACTCTCAAATTCTATCAATTTAGGTTTATTACTTCTTTAACGCGATCAGTTTTTGATCATAAACTCTCAAACGCCATCAATTTATATGAATTAACTGCCAGACGCAATCTTTATCGATTAATTCAAAGACTAATTTTAGGAACGTTTGCTCATAGACTTTTTACTATAGTCCAGGCTCTGAGGGGTGTCTGTGTACATTTCTCTTTTACAGCTCTACCATGTATTTTCCTATTCCGTATGATGAGGACATTAAAAAACAAGTTGGGTAGAACTTTCGCACCTGGTACATTTTTGATGGGGGCATGGGGGGCTTAAAATTATCAATTGTGGACCGATTCTTCTCAAACTTGCTCAAATATGTATTTTCGAAAAAGAAACACATTTTGCTCCAATAACTTTTTGATTTAGGACTTAGTTTTTGAGATATTGAGAAATCTATTTAAAATAGGACTCAATGCGTTTTCATGCTAAAAAAAATGACTGTTTTGGAATACTTGAAACTTTCCTAACAAAACTATAGAGCTGGATTCTCCATTTCCTATTTCGTTGCAATCTCTAACTAAAATAGAGGGAATAAACAAGTATTCGGTTTTGAGCTGTGATAAAAAAAATATTATGAGCGCAAAAATGGAAAATCCGGCCCGATAGTATTGTTAGGATTGCTTCAAGGATTTTAAAACTTTCATTTTTTTTTTCTAGCACGAAAGCTCATTGAGTTCTATTCTTTTGAAATTTTAAATATATATATATATACATTTATTTATATTTTTCATTATCTCGAAGACTAACTCCTAAATCGAAAAAGTTATATGAGCAAAAGGTATTTCTTTTTCAAAAATACATATTCTGAGCAAGTTTCAGAACTATTGGTCCTCAATTGATAATTTTCAGCCCCCAAGCCCCCATCAAAAATGTACCAGTTGCGAACGTTTTACCCAACTTTTTTTAATGTCCTCATCATATGGAATAGGAAAATACATGGTAGCGCTGTAGCTTGTAAAAGAGAAATGTACACAGACTCCCCCAGAGCCTGGACTTCTATGCTAAAGATCTGTTGTGCATTTAGAGAATCGAACGGAATAATTAGTCATTTAAAAATATCTAGTGCAAATAGCAATACGTGGGAAAAGCATTGCTGAAACGTACCATTTAGTATAGCCAGCGCTGGCAAAACGGTCTAGCGACAATACGTCCAAATGTTCTCAGCACTTCAATGCAATCAGTGTTGCCATTTCATAAACGTTCCTACTAGATCTCATCTCGCATCAGTTTGATCGACATTTGTTTTAAATTATTTATCTCTTGATCGACATCCGTGTTAAATTATTTATCTCATTAATCAAACGGTAACGTATGCGGCTATAATGCTGCTAGGCACACTCGCCTGAAATTTAGGTAATAATGCAAAGTATAATTGAGATCAGTCTAGTAGAAAATGCGCATCCGTAAGAAACTCCACTATCACTCGTTAGCGAAGAGAAGATCAGGCAGTTAAGGAAGTCATAACCGAAGTCAGTACAATAGGCAAAAACTCCAGCATCTCTTGGCAGAGAAGAAACAAGTTAATCATAGAGAAGGAACTCATATCATCTGAGAAAACAAGTGCGCACGCACACCTATAATGCCTTCTAAACACATCCCAAACTCAAGAGAATAATTATGGTAATGGAGTTACAGGAGTTTTACACTCTGCTTCTTGCTCTGTTGCGAAAGAAAACTGGGGCTGAACTTGAAAACCGGCAACCAAGAAACGTTTTTCTTTTTGTTAATTCATTGCCAATTACATAACCTTGCCACTGAAATTCATTAGATGCATCAACGCTCGAGAAACATGAGGTAAACTGGGAATTTGACTGCGATGATGTACGGATTTTTTTTTTGTGGCCATGTAAAACTGAATTAAATAGTTCTATGTTATTTCAAGTGGTATTTTTTATTATTAACGAATGGTTATTTCTTTCACTATGTAAGAGCAAGACTGCAGTAGTGATCTCTCTCTAAGTGAGAGCATAATGAAGGCGATGCGTGATATGGAAAGAAAAATATCAGTCTACTTACAATACCAACGGACACACCCACCAAGACACCAAGGAGAGGAGAAAAGAAAAAATTAAATGAAGCAACAAGTAGAAACATAAATTTCTCTGTGATGGTGGCATAGCAGTACAGGTATATACTGTAACAATATCATGATGCAATAGTTACATTCATGCTAAGCCAGAGATCTTAGTCATTCATATTGTTAAGCCTGTAATCCAATTGTTCATATTTGTACAGTCTGCATAGGAAATTAGCTGGAGCCTTATGAAACGGGGGATGCGTGTTGGGGTGTGTTTTTCCAATGTAACAATCAAGTGCGTTCCTGTACCATCTCAAGAACAACTTTTTCCCTAGCTCATTAGATGTAGAATATCAAAGTTAACTGCATTTGGAAGTACTGATTGTATTGGACAGTTTCCTCATTAGCATTGTCGAGAACTAATTTCAGTATAATTTTCCATAAAATTTACGTTACATTTTGATTGAAGCGATGTTTTGCGTTGCACTCAGATAAGTAAGACGAACCTCCGGCTTCAGTAACGTCAAGTTATTGACCCAATGAAGCTGAGAACGATTAGTAAACTAGAGCACTCTGAGAGCGCATACCTCCGCCAAGTAAGGCAACGGTAACGAAAAATTCAAATTGGCTCTAAAACCATGATTTCTTTTTCATCAATTCCAAAATCTAATCATTTGTGCCTTTTAATAGTATTAACAGTTTCTGAAATTTTTTATGATCCTTTCATAACTGTTTGAGTTATGCTGTTAGCAAACATAATGACAAACATAAGTCACACATACAAACGAACCAACCGATCTGCACCAAAATTTAATCATTTTTGCCTTTTAACAATATTAACAACTCCTGTATATTTCATAAATATCCATTCAAAACTTTTTGAGTCAACTTTATGACAAACACAACTCAAACACAGGAACGAATCCTCCTATCTGCACCAAAATTTAATCATTCATGTCTTTTATCACTACTAACAATTCCTGTAAGTTTCATAAAGATTCACTCTGAGCTTTTTGAGTTATTGTGCTAACAAACATAAAACCAAACACAGCAAGAAATTTACGAAAGAATAAACAGATCATCAGAAAAATTTAGTCTTTTACTGTTTATGATATACCTAACAACTCATGTAAATTTCATAAAAATCAGTCCATAACTTTTTGAGTTACGGTATTGAGAAAATTGAGGCAGACAAGCAAACAAGCAAATGGATGGACGGATCTTCATGAAAAGTTAATCATATATTCATCCTAACATACCTAACAATCCCGGTAATTTCGTCAAAATCCGTCCATAACTTTTGAGTTATCTTGGTGACAGACAGAGAGACAGAAAGACAGACAGCCAGACAAATAGATAAACAGAGAACAGACAGACAAACCCGACGAAAATATAACCTCCTTGGCGGAGGTAAATATGGTTTCATTCGATGCAGCTACTGCATCGTGTTTTACTGCGGTACAAGCAGCGCATGGAGAACAAGTGTGTGCGTTGGAGGGGGAGGGAGAGAATGGACAGTGCCAGATATTTGAAGTAGGTAGATGTACACGAAAAAGGTAGGGAGCATACTGAACAGGGTACAGACGATATAAGTACAGCACGCCTGGGTGCCTGTATATGGAGTCCCATCGGGGCCTGTAGCACTGGTTAAGACTCTTCCGCTCACAAAATAATAATACGAATACACCGAGCCGGAGGTCCAAATTCTCTGTGAAATGATTATAAGAAGTCTCATAGCTGTCGCTATTGCTACAATGTAGCTTAATCTGTATCTCTGAGCTAAGAACTTGCAGTATAATAGTGTAGGTACTTGTAGTGATTCCTATGATGGTGCGGAATGGTTATTTGTAGTTGATATAGTAAAAGATGGTAATATCAGAGATGCAGCAACACCTCCATTTACTACGACACTTCCTTCCAGACATGAATATGTTAAAAGGAAGGATCGCAAAAACGGAATCAGATCAACTTGCTGCTATTTCTCCAAAATAACACAGGTATCATAACATTTTTAAGTTGAATTGCTTTCTGGGTATTAATAATTTACCCTTTGGTCCTTAAACTGCCTTTGTGGCATGTTGCAAATGGGCTTCCTATGGAGTGAACTGTCTGTCTTAAATACGATTTTATTACTTTCTATACAGGTGTATGAAAATTTAGCACCCTGTAAAGGTGAGTTGTTTAAATAAATATTACTCGTGTTATAAGCTACCGGGTAAATGGAGGCCCTGGCTGCATCATAGAGTACAATGGTAGTACTAGTATTTGCCAAGTAAGATTATATATAGCTACAGTCCCATAAGTTCAAAGACGTTAACAGGCTATCATATGTAACACGATGTCATGCTTACCTAACTGAATATAGTACTTAATTGCTTAAGTTTAGCACACCATAGTGTCCATGATGTCCCTGTACCCAAGTAATGAAGATATATCTAAGATTTGCGCGTCACCTGATCTTACTGGGTTCATTTATAACATTAAAAATAGAGAAATTACACAAGGAGTATCTGCTCATCGACGTCACTTTTACTAATAAATTTATTCGTTGAACCTTTTCAGTAATTAAGGTTTTCAGTATGGATTTGGTGTAGCTTTTATGCTACGCTCTATGCAAACATTTGTTGTTATTATTATCATCAATTCGAGAATTTTTTTTATCTCATTGATGTGAGCATGCGCCACGGATTTCATGCTGTGGTTGTGGGTCGGTTAGAAAGGACTTCATGGAACTAAAGTGTAGTACTTCGGCATTACCAACAACTACAAATAATATCCACAGTCAAATAGCTATGGTTCACGTTATGCTATAATACTGACCAGGAGTGGGGGGAGTGGATCCCCGTGAGTTAGAGGGCCCCTTAGTGGTTCCCGACGCCCCAGGAAGGGCTTCATTCAAGCCCCCAGCATTACCCGCTCCTGTCTTGTTGGTGTACAGTTTGGAATTCTTCTGCTGCGTCTGCTGCAGTCGGAGGTTCTCGAGCTTCACAGGGGAGGGAATGAAACCAACGTCTGCGCCCTCCTTCACTAGACGTCCAATCCACCAGTTGTTGTCGTACTTCTCCTGCGGGAGGTCAACCGCCATGATCATCGGTCGTAAACCGTAAACGCCTCAGCATCCGAAACTTAAACGCATAGACGTCTCAAACTCTTAACGTCCTAGAATTCTAATCCACCATTTGTAGTACTTCTACAGCTGAGAGTCAACCGTCCTGATCATCGGTCGTAAACCGTAAAACGCCTCAGGGTCCGAAACTTAAACGCATAGACGTCTCAAACTCTTAACATCCTAAAAGTCCAATCCACCACTTGTAGTACTTCCGCAGGAAGTCAATCATCACGATCATTGTTCATTAACCTCTTCCCCGACAGAAACGAGTATCCTCGTCTTCAACCAATGTTCAGCCTTCAGTGGTCAACTATAGTATGTTTATGTAAAACTTACCCTTTCTGGCGCAATGTTGCTTCCGAGAAATAATCGAAAGAATCGAACATTTATTTTCATTCGGCACCATATCGTGTTAAGAACCAAAATTGAAAAATTAGCGGGAATTTTAAACGTTACTGCTAAATAACTGTTGGGAAAGAGGTTAGTTCTAAAGCGCTCATGGACGGGTCAAGGTTTAAATAGTGTTATTTTCGTACAAACTCCTGTTTGAAGTGGACGATGGAGAGTTATCATCCTTTATATACCTATACCAAGTTAAAAATGGTATGCTCGATGGAAGAGCATTCCATCGCATATCGTTCTCGAAGAACGTTCGCCACAATATCGTTAACCTTTTAACTTCCCTAACAGTATTTATTTTTGACCATTGTGAATCAAACTACATCCAATGATAGTTCCTTAAAAAAGATAGAAAGTACACCTCCTTCATCTAAACATCCCTCATGTCTAAGCTCAGGCTGTGCTTCTTCGCTACAACTAGTGTTCTGTCTCCCGTAACTATGTCATAAATGACATGCATAGGTGGTGCACATAATAGTCTTTAGCATGAGTTGCAGTCGATGGTTTTCCATTCGACTGGTGGCGTGCAGTGAGAGGCACTGGATATCGAGGGGCGGTGCCCAATGTACTCGAGAGGCATCTTAAGAATGTAAAAAGCTAATATAAATTGATGTTAATATTTAATAACAATTGTATTACTATAATGCTATCGTACTGTAATTATTATTTTTCCAATATTTTACAGTATGATTCCCAGTATTAGATTTGAAGCTACGAGGCCTAGGAGTTGGTGCTGGCATCATTTGTACATACAGCTTCCCGTGAGCATATTTAGTTGTTATCCTACTATTATTTTGTGAGCAAAATTGATTAGCCCCATAACGTACAAACCCAAGTTACCTCGGGAACTGATAAGTGGCATTTCTGTACTTACCATGAGTTAACTCATGGTAAAGTTTTGAGCTTATTTGTTGCTGAACGAGATTACTCAGGTTTTATGAGGGCAAATATATCAAAACGAACTCATCACCGAATTAACTGGTGAACATAGACGTCTGGTACTCTCCAGTGTATGACAATTTAGGCAGGTTTTCGGGCTGCACTCACATTTGCTGCCTGCCTTTAGATTGTGCCTATGTGCTGTAAGCTGTATAGCTATGTGCTACTCTGCTGATACTCAGTGTTAGTGGTCATGCTCAAGATCTCTCAGTATTTTGTGGTTCAGGTGTTAGCCCACCAATGACTTCTAATAAATTTAATGCTGAGAGTGATGGCGTTGAAATTTATGATTCAGATACAATAGATACCTAATGTACTTTTCTTATTTGCTAAATAAAAGCTAAACTAAATCGATTTGGGCGTAGAAACCTTAGTTCATGGTATTAAAACAACATAAACTCTCATCTTTTTTCAACCTATAAAAATAGTACATTGAGGGGTTACTGTGTGTGGTACATTTGAAGCAAGTAGCAGGCTTTTGCACGGATATTTAAGTTTTTATACTATTGTTTCTGCTTAATCATGTCAATTCACCTTTTTATGGGCAAATTTGATGTGAAACGCTTCAATAAACCTTACAGAACACATCTTGCGTGTATTTGTTGGCACCACCTTGAATCATATATATTAGAAATACAATAATTAGATTACTTATGGTTTCCTGAAGATTGAAGTGTATAGTATTGGCACAGACATAATGCATGCCTACAGGAATGATTAATTACTTAAAACTAATATGCCCCTAGCTTTAATAATTGTCTCGGAATACAGTACTTCTAAAAATATCGAGAAGCTATTCTTCACTAAAAACAAACATTATTTGAACACAGACTATACAGAAAATATACTATACGCTAAAAAAAATTAAGGACAAATTTGATGCTGTTTATGAACTTGGAAGAAGATCTTATTCTCTAATTGGTGACTCAATGTATCATTAAATTTCTACTACAGTTTATGGCAGAGACAAAATATGTTGTTTGCATCTTCGTTACTACACTTCGCTTCATTTCGCCATACTTGTACAAATATCTTATTGATATCAGTTTTCGGTATATTAATAGGTTTAATAATATATATTTATAATCATTGCTGAGAACAACAATATGGAACTAGAGCACTCTGAGAGCGCATACCTCCGCTAAGCAAGGCAACAGTTACTAAAAATTCAAATTGGTTCTGAGACCATCATATGATATCTTTGTTTCAACACCAAAATCTAATCATTTCTGCCCTTCAACAGTGTTAACAGTTTCAGTTTTTGTTTTTATTAAAGATCCGTTCATAATTTTTTGAGTTATGCTGCTAACAAACATTCTGACAAACATTAGCCAAACTCACAAACGGATCAACCTATCATGACTCATGACCAAAATTTAATCATATATGTCTGCTAACGTTACTTACTAACAACTATACATTCCATAAAAATTCATTCATATTCTTTTGAGTTATTGTGCTAACAAGCATAAAATTGAAAACAGTAGCAAACTAGAGCACTCTGAGTGCGCATATCTCCGCCATGCGAGGTAATGATAGCGAAAAATCCAAATTGGCTCTGAAACCATAATTTTCCTTGTATATACTCCATAATCTAATCATTAATGCCTTTTGCTAGTAATAACAGTTTGTGCAATTTTCTTGAAGATCCGTTCATAACTTTTTGAGTTATACTGCTAACAAACGTGAAAATAAACATGGGTGAAACATAGAAACGAACAAACTGATCTGCACAAAATTTAATCATTTATGTCTCTCAACATTAATAACAACCCCTATGAATATCATAAAGATCTATTTATTATTTTTTGAGCTATAGTGCTAACAAGCATAAAATTAAAAATAGTGACGAACGAACAAACAAACGAATCGTTACCAAAATTTTGTCATCTACTCTTTGTTAATGTATCTAACAACTCATGTTAATTTCATAAATAGCCATCTATAACTTTTTGAGTTATGGCAGTGAGAAAAATTAGGCAGACAAACAAACAAACAAACGGATAGACATATCTTCACCAAAAGTTAATCATCTGTTCCTCCTAACATACCTAACAATCCCAGTGAATTTAATCCAAATTGGTTCATAACCTTTTGAGTTATCTTGGTGACAGACATAACATCCTTGGCGAAGGTAACTAACGAATGAATAAATAAATATATGATGAATCGGTTTTATGTCACGATCTCTCGCATCTCCCAAGTAAGGATATCGGGCTTCGACGGTGCCCAGCTAATGCCAGGATTTTGCTGGAGCTTAGGCCCTTTATTCACCGGATGCCCTTTCTACTGTGAGCCAATGACGCTTGCGAGTCTCGACGCTCAACCTGCTGATGCAGCAGCGAGCGCTCTAACCACTACGCCACGGGGACCCATTGGCCATTCACTCTTCGTGACATATCCAACAACGAATGCACATTTCATAAAAATTTGTCCATAACTTTTTGAGTTATGACTTTGAGGAAAATGAAACAGACAAAGAAACGGATCAACGGATCTTCACCAAAAGTTAATCATCTGTTCCTCCCAACATACCTAACAATCCCTGTAAATTTCATCAAAATCCGTCCGTAACTTTTTGAGTTATCTTAGTGACAGATAAAACAACAGACAAAAAGACAGACAGACAAATCCGATGAAAATAGAACCTCCTTGGCGGAATTAATAAACGGTGCCAGGAAAGTTTGTGCCCAAATATAAAAGCATATCTTTGACAGGCCCATTTGCAAACCGCTCTGCTAGAAATCTGGCAAGTGGAGCGTCAATGTCTAGTGCGGTCTATGAGTAGGGTTAAGTAAGTTATCAGCATACACGTTACGGAAAACCGAAGTACTCGTACACAAGCCAAACAATGTCAGCTTTCAGTGCTGGTGTAACTTTCCCCTCCCCGTACTAATAACAGTATTCGGTACCTAAGTGTCCTGAACAGAAGTGTTAGACACTTCAGTTAGACGTAATTTAGTTCTAGTTTAGACAAATATAGTTATACGACTGAGACAAGTAATTCATGACAGAAAGCCTTGATTTAATTTTCTTCCAATTCTGCCAAAGACACATTATAAGCTAGTCAACGAACCAACTCGAGTTTATCTGTCCGGCACTCATCTAATATCTGCAGATAATTAAAAGAACAGGGCAACAATTTTATGAACAACTTATTTCGTTAAAAAGTTGATAAGTTTTGGATTATTATTTGATACTCGCAGTGGGAGGATGCTAGAGTGTCACGCTAGCAAACAACGGCCCCGGGGAGTGCAGCTCTCTGCCAGATCGGGGAGTTTTTACGGTGCCTCGCTTGCTTACTCAGCATCTCTAGTTTGCAGGCGCTATTACGGGGATACTGACCTTAACCAGTAATTAGGTTGGTCGGGGGGTTGCAGTTGCCGCATAAGCCTTCCGTCTCTGATGCCGTAGTTTTGACAATCTTGTGGAAATTGCATCCGTGCACTCTGCTGGGGGCAGTAGATAACCTTTTGCAGCACGAACCAGTGCATGTAGATTCCCAGCTAGGTGTGCGGGTAGAGGGGCTTCACCTTTACTGCTGACTATTAATTAGAAGCCTCGCAAACCAATTTCTAGGAAAGTTGGGCAGGGAGCAAAGGGAAGGAGGGGGTGACAGTGGCCAAATTGGGCAGCAGAAGCAATAGCTTTAGGAGTAGTAAATTATTACGCTGCAAGCGCCGAAATAAATACTCGTCTATCTGTCGTGTGTTCGTATCGGATGAATGAGTAGGTAGGGGTACTATGAACCAACCTGGCAGCCAACATGGTGATAGCCCGTCAAAATTTGGAAAACAGTGGCCAGGAGAAGCCGGATTTTCAGATTAAGATTACCTTGATGTGTAGGAAGTCCTTCACTTCGAAGGATATAGCAGACCCGTGGACCGGAGAGTCGTCGTCGAGGGAGCCGTCGTATGCAACGTTGGACCTTACCGCGAACGCCACAGGCTTTGTCTGGGGGACAAAAGAGCATATCATTATCAAGGCTAAATAACCTGCATTATGGATAAGTGTGTCCCCTGCTTAACAAGGAAGGAAGGAAGAGTAAACTGAGAGGTGTCTTTGTTATCAGCGTGGTGCAGCAAAGAATGATTAAGTCTTGTTTTTAAGCTTATGTCTGTGATCAATAAGCGAAGAGGAATATACTGGCTGTTTGACTCTATGAATAACAAGAACAAAGGATTCTAGCACCTTAGCTTGACCCTGCGATCAATAGGCATGAGGTTTCAGATTCATCGTTCTACTATCCATGGATCATCCAGCAAAGCTGCAGAAGAAGTGAAGATAATTTTTTTTATTTTTTTTTTCATTTCTGCTGGCAATAACAAACAAAGTTCATAATTTCGTGCTATATGACCTTGTGTGGATCAGCAACAAGCATTTATCGCTTGTGTCCTCCTGCCTCGGTGTTAGTTTGATCCTGTGATCCATAAGTAAAGAAAATGTTGATAAATACGTGCGTACATAACGACCGAAATTTTTTATTCATTTCGTGAATGACTTAGCCGAGATAAGGCTAAAAATAGAAAGAATATAATATGGTTGCCCGCTAGCTGTGAGTATACTGCATGACACGGTTTTGTGCGATTAGAAGTGAACAACTATTTATGTTTTTGTACGTAGGCCCTACGGTTTGAAGTAGAAGTTCCTAGACTTTCCTGCTGCCTCTACCCTCAGGTAGTTGTCAGAGACTCGCTTAAAAAGTATGGCTATAAGCTCAACCGTCGCTGTGATTGAAATAAAGGTTTAAGGCTTTGATTGACTCTACATTTGAAATTAATAATGTTACTTATTGCAAAATGTCTACTGTGATGATCACATCACGTTTCTTCTTCGTAGATTATGTTTATATATGTGAAATTATTCAAACTGTTCAAAAGACAGGATGTTTTAGGTTTTCCATAAACACTCTCTGAACTGCGCTGGCTAATGAGAACGTTCAGTTGAGGTATGGGTATAAGTCAATTTTTTGCGTTTCACATATTGTCATCAATCGTCGAACAATATGTCAATCTTTTCAATTTAATTCAAAGCATTAAACGATTCTCACTGAGAAGACACTATTGCCTTACATTTATGCATTTATAATTCCACTAGTATTGGCTTCCTGAATTAGACGACCTCTGGTACTTGAACTACAATATATGAAAACAAATTTGTTTTCAAATTTGATCCTAGATAGCTTGCGCCCTACTTCCTTAGGCTGGGAAGAAGCCCAGTTTCAGCCAAGTCCAGGTCTCATGACAGCCACTTCTGTTTCAGTGTTGACTGGCGTCAATTAGTTTTTATAGCTCGGATCGCTACACACTCCAGTGTATATATACTGTGCACATCTGATGCTCGGTGGCGCCTGTCTCGCGCACGGACGACTCACCTTAGCCTTCTCCAGCTGTGTGATGGCCTGGCGCTCTGTCTCACGTCTCAGGTTCTCACGCTCCTCATCAAGTGACAGGTCAGAGGACGGCTGCGAGTAGTTTGAGTCCGCGGAGCCCTGAAAAAGAACATCAGGTCATTGTTTTTGTTCAACACCCGCAAACGGAGTATAACAGGTGATAATATTTTCGCTCGATATGTGTCTGTATGTATAGATGGATGTCTTTCCTTCCAAAAACTGACAAGGAATATGAGCTATCATCACATTCTCTACGAGGCAGTCAAGTGGGTTAACCTATATAGATGTGAAAAATACTGAAATTGCTGACTCGGCACTCTCAGCCCCACACCCCTAACTCCCTCGTCGCCGGTGATGGTCTTACGGCTCGAAGTTTACAGAAGGCGCTGTAGTTGTTACGCCGAAAATTAAATACAATAAAACTATTTAAATCATACTGTGTTATTTTACTGCTAAGGCTCTTTGTTCGCTTGTGTACCTAAAGGCTGGTACCCTCGCTAGCCAAAAGAACGAGTTTTCTCAGCTAATCGTCCGAACGTCTTAATTTGAGCTTTCGTACACAGCAGCTTTGAGCTTACGAAAAAAGGTGTAAAAATTTTAGCCGTCAGCTCAGTTTGTGCCACAAGTGCCGTTAACTAAGTTTTGGAACATCTCTGTAAACTTGGGGAATAATACTTCACAATTCCTCGCAAGTATGTGCTATATTAATAGACACATTAGCGCATTCGTACGCGGTGACGAGGAAACTCATTCTTTTGGCTAGCGTGTGTGAGGGAAGCAAGCCATGGGAGCGAGGCAGCGCAGCCTTGTGAAGGTTAGAGGCGCTGTCAGTTTACCGGGAACGGTACGTCACAGGAAGGAAAAACTGGTTCCGTCCCTTTGACTCGTGTTGCTGGTGCTAGAAACTTCTCATTTGCGCTTGAAACGGCGGAAACTATTTTGAGGAACAGGATTCAGTTCCGGAAATTTCATGGATAACCAAATGACGGCTAACGTCTGAAACTCGGACGAAACTTACGCACCTCTCTGAGGCTCCACACAAGTCAAGTCTATTAAGCTTAACTGGACTCGGTTTTGCCTTTCCAGTCGAAGTGCTTTTGAATTTACACGCATTTTACGCTAAATGCACTTGTTTGAGAGGAAATTTTTATAATGGGGAGGCATGTCATTCTAGCTTGTTCTGTTGTATAACGCATGTGGTTCTTAAGGTAAAATGGTCGAAAACCATTGACTTGAAGTTTATTAAGTGAACAATTTTAATGCTGACTACTGCGCGCATCCGTACATAGAGCCCATCGTATGCAGTGCTGTACTCACCTATTCCTTAAGCACGCAAAATAATTTTTACAGAATTATACTTAACTATAATGTAAAATATGTTGTTTTATAGTCAACAGTAAAGTAAGTAATCATCGTATCAATATATTTTTTTTAATTCTATTTTCGGTTAATGGCAAACAGTTGCACCTTGCAACTTAGCTTTCATTATAGGTACATTCATGTCCGTAGAAAGTAATTTTTTCACAAAATATGAACAGAGTATGTTGGAAAGAGAGTATAAATTGGTTACAGTGTTTATACAGTATAGTCAATTAACGTTATCAAAGCCGTTACCGTCTATGCAGGGATCTGTAAAGCTAAAACAACTCTCGCAAATAGAGATGAGACAGTAGTTTTGTTTGTAAATACATGTATTAGCAAGCTTTTTACACACGCACAGGTAACTCGAAAGAAAATTGTTCCTGCCGATCGTATGATAAAATGAACCTCCAGAGCAGCATTGCTAAACGTTTTTAAACTTGCAACCTCTTCCCAAATCTACAAGCCCATATAAAACTCCTTATTATCAAGAGCTTGGTGTTGTTATACATCATGTGGAATGGAGAGAAGAAACGTTGAGCAAAAATTTCATTTCATTTCACTGCGAGCTTTGTTACAAACCTCGGGGTTCGCTACCCACCGGCCGTGTACCTTAACTCTACAGAATGACCGCGATGAATCAATGGTACAAAATATTAATCAATAGAGAGAGTGTGTGTCTCCAAAGGACAGACACTGTTGGAAGTCTTAATTAAGTGTGGCATATATTAATGCTATTATTTATCACACTAAGCTAACTTTGTGCAGAGATGTATACAGGTATCATAGGGCTAAATGTACCTTTTATAAATGCTCCCTCTATTCCAAATATTTCCATCTGTTGTACCTGACCATATTAATTACTATCTCTGCTCTATATTTTTTACCGAACTCCTCTATTGATCGGCTGCTCCTTCAGAAGAGAATTAACAATGCTTCAGTCCCCTGTATGTATCTGAGCGATTATAGTTCATGCAGTGTTCAGGGTGTATAGCATTGTTTGGGCTTTGAATACAAAGGTGAAACAAAGACCTGCCGCTAAGCCCCTCTTCAGTAGGATTTACCATTTTACCATTGTTACGAGTACAGAGAAGTGGAACAAGATAGAAAATAAATAATTTATCCTTATATTTTAAATTGAGCTACGAAACAGCCGTGACATCTTCTTCATTCATCGCTGATATACACTTATACTGTACAGTCAGCATATCCATACACAGTATGTTACCTTTGATTATGAAAATACAGTCTTTTTACTTTATTTTTTATGATAAGTGTCTAACTTTGAACTATCAATATTAACAAAGTGTATGGCTATGTTGCAATTATAAACATAACTTGTAAAATAAATATTTAGACATTTGCTAAGTTCATCATACAATTTGCTCATTTACAAGTGTTTTACTGTTACCTGAGATTATGTAACATGTTAATAAAAACGTCATAAAGAGGAAATAAATAACAGTGAAGAAGACTATTTTTATTAAATATCAAAAGCAAGAAATTGTAACCAAAAACAATTCAATAAACACTGAAATAAGCGTTTAGTAGCGGTAAAAATAACAAGTTAATTTTTGAACATGTCAACCTCCATTTTTCATGATTTTTATAAAGCGATTATCAACAGACTTTGTCAGGTTTGATATTTCAGATGGTGGAATAGAATATGCAACTATTTTTTACTGCATTCCACGGGCTTCCTTTACTCGAAAACTGCCGACCATCTTCATAGAGCTTCCCTTTGATCATTGCAAAGAGGTTCTCAATGGGATTAAATCGGGGCTATTCGCTGGTCAGGTCATAATCCTTTTTGATTTAAATCCTCCATCCACAAGCCAGTTCACAGTGTACCGCGCTCTGTATGAGGGAGCGTTATCGTGCTGAAATACCAATTTGGATCTGCGTGCGATAGTCTGCTCATCGAGCCATGGAATCAAGTTGGCTTCAAAAAACTGGCAGTACCTTTCTGTATTCAGTTTAACTCCTTCTGCCACTTCAAATGGACCAATAAGGGTGTCACCTACTATACCGGCCCAAAACATTATACCTCCACCACCTTCTTGACGCTTAAGCCGTGGCTGTTGAGGTCGGTCATGGAGGACCCATCCAGACGCCCATCCATCTGGACCATCAAGAGTGGCTCTGCATTCATTAGTAGATATGGCATTGGAGAAATCAGTTTTCATGTTCTCTTCAGCCCATTTGACCTTGTTTTCTCTATGAATTTTTGTTAGAAGTGGTCGTTTATTTGCCTTTTTCACTTTCCCTAGCTTCTGCAGAACCTCACATCTTGTCTTTCTGCTTAGTATTGGGGCTCCAGCGTCTTGAAATATCGCCTTATTTATAGAAAGTTGTTTTCTAGCGATAGAAAGCTTCAAATGTCGCATATCCCGAGCAGACAATTTCCTCGTAGAGGCTCTATCCGGAAGTTTCCTGTTGACTTTACCTTCAATTGCATAAGCCTTAATTGTTCGGTGATCACGCTGTAATTCCTTGGAAACTTCGAGTGTTGTCTTATCATAAGTCAATAACCATGTCACTATGATCTTTTCTTCACTTTTTAAATCGCATTTCTTGCCCATGTTGACTAGAGAGTGATGTTGCATAATCTGTGGTAACAGTAAAACCCCGTGCGATAAGCAAATGTTGCCAAAACGTGGGAAATTGTTCCGTTTTCTCTTTCTCTAGTTGTTTTTATAGTTGCAACATACCTGTGCACTAACTTACTATTCACATTTTAAATGTTTGGCACTTATCTTGAAAAATAAGTAAAAAAATCTATTTGCAGAATCAAAGGTGACGCACTGTATTAGAATACAGCCAGAGCTCTGCTCTTTCACCTACAAAATTCCTGAGATAACTGTCGAGCACGTATGGCACCCGAAGCAATAGGTTGATTGTCAGTACGACATGCAGAGCACTGGTAGTCCCAACGATACTATCTGCCAGACGTTTGACTTTCTAAACTTTGAGCTAAAATAATTTTCCGCTGATCAAATATCACGGGATATCTACTTAACGTTGCCTTCAATGTATTTATCAGCAGCTTTTAATGATAAAACAATAAATATTAAAAATTGGTGTTCGCTGCGCACCGGCATGGCTTCAATGATGCATTTTACTGTATTCGCAGCGCCACTTTGCTTACCTCGACATTTTCTTCTTCATTCACAAATTAAACGGCAAGACCAGGAATTTTTCCAATATTGTTAACATCAACATACGTGTGAAGAAAACAAAACCTTGACTTTTCAGCGCAAGAATCGTCGAAATCATATCGGTGACGCACGCATGTACCATCATCAATATTTTTTACTTTCCCTCGACCTTTATAGATAATTATACTGAACTGCTTGTACACGGAACCAGATGCCTGACTGAACACGTGATATAGTTCATTGATCAAAAGATGCTTCTGGTCAATATACGAGTGTACCCCATCAAAAATGACGGCGCCCTTCAGTGTTCATGCTTGTGGCCACAATTTTGCTAAAATGAGGATGTATTACCTACACTCACTAAAGCTGCCGCCTGATCTTCCCTTGAAATAATGAAGCTGGATGATCTCTGTGTCAATTACCATTCGGCAAACATGTAATACTCGTAGGTAGCTTTTGCTTTTTGCAGCAAGTCTAATATAATCGTAAAAGTAAGACCGTTTCTGCTCACGGTAAAGTATCGAAAAGTAGTTCAAAGATACTGTGGTTATTATATACCTCCCGTCTCAAGTGTCGTCAGGATACAGAAAAGTATAGCTGTCTCACCAGCTGCTGCCGAACCATCGCAAAGTCGAACCTTAGCTTAGGGATGAATTTCTACATATTTAGATCTCATAGAGGAGGAGGGGCGCGAAATATATTTTATGCAAATAAATGAATAAACACACATGGGTCTTTCTTATATAGTGTCTTGATATATTGGCTTAATGCTAGCACATTGCCGATGCAATGGAAAACCAAGACATGACAAAGACGAGCGTTTTAGTATAGTACATAAAGTGACTTCACGAAAAGACTCATTCATGAAGTTTGAGCGAGCTTGACGGTGGGGATATGTAAGAAATATGGAGTACATATGTGGTCACTGAAAGAAAGAGGTCCCGAAGGCCTAACTGAGACTAAGATATCCATGGGGTTCGCTGTGGGCACAACTTTTCCTTGCAATTGGATTAGCAAATCTGGCTATTAACTAGGACTTCAGAACGTCTGTCTTTCGTGCCCACTTTACTTCCTCCCATTTTCATACTCTTACTGGTGATGCTTTGTTCTTTTCTTCCTCTTCTTTCCCGATTTGCTGTTTCCATGCACGTTGTTCCTGTGAGGGAACACCCTCGTGAGAGGGTTCCACTTGTCTACCGACATAGACTTTAGTTATGTCCTTTCTTTCTTCCTTTATGAGATCGCTTTTGTTATGGAAACGGAGGCTCAAACTGCTCAATATAGATCAACTGGATTAGCAAACTTGGCCATCGTAGCCCGACGACCGTTGACCCATCCTGGCTCCCTTGAAGTGAAGTATGAATGCATGGAAAGTAAAATATAGCTATAGCTGCGTACATTTGTAGTAACTCGCCGTCAGAAAATATTTTCAATGACATCGCCGGTTTTGACGCTAGCGTGCGTTTGAGTTTGAAGTCTATGGCCAAGTCATACTTGAGTTTATTTTTCACATTTGCATGAGCAAATTCTGGCGACAGCGCAAACATTGTAAGGTGACTTCGTTCACATAATCCTGGGCACGTAAACTTTCCGTGCCGAGCACCTGTATCGTGATACGTGTAAATAAACTACTTCCTCAATGTACCGATCGCTGCCGTCTATAACTTTGTATTAAACAATAACAAACGAGTCAATATGGAACTAAATGCAGCCGTAACTGTATAGATTAGCTACACTGCAAATGAGGACGAAGATGCAATAACAGGTGTATCATACGTCCGGGCCTGTACTGAACAAGACTTTCCCCTCAGGGGGCATAGGATGGGCCATTGGGTTAGGTTAGTTAGGCTCGCCCATCTTATGTTATGGGGCGCTGCAACCCCAGGGAGCTAGCTCATGTAGATTACCTTAGCCATTAGCTAGGCCTTCGGGACGTCTATCTTTCGTACCCACTTTGCTTCCTTCCAATTTCATACATACTCCTACTTGCTCATGCTTTATTCTGATTTTCCTCTTCTTTCCTGACTTGCTGTGCCCATGCGCGTTAATCCTGTGTAGGAACACCTTCGTGCATGCATCGGTTCTCCGTTTCTATCGACATACTATATGTCCCTTGCTCTTTCCTCTGTAATATTGTTCTGCTCGGAAAAAGAGGCTTAAACTTTCTGACTATAACTATTAACAAGACTTTGGTATACATCCTTCGCTTCAATCAATTTCATCCGGCAGTACATGCCGCGTTGTAAATGACAGGCCTCGATATACTGGATGGTATACTGGAAATTTTCAAGTCTCGCTCCAGTGAAAGACAAAACTGGAACATCTCTCATCTGTTGGCCTGAGACAATTGTTACGAGTACAATACCGCACGATCATATTTTTACTTAAATGAAAATGTTTGTGGTTGCAGATGTGGCAAGTAGCTCATCTAAGCATATTTGGCTGTTCAAACCAATGAAAGAAAAAAAGTTTTTCGCGCTAAATGTAGCGTACACGGAGAACTCCATCCTTGATGTGTCAATGACATGAACCCGAAACACTTCCAGCGCTTCGAGATGTGGTAATGTGTGTAATGTTTTACGCGAAGAACTTTTTTCATTTGGTTCTCACAACCAAATGGGTTTGCTTGAATTATTTGGTACCAGAGAGATTTCTCTCAGTGTACTAGAGTGTCGTAAAGAAAAGATGGTCATGCAAACCGGGCTTTACGTATCGGGACTGTAAGGCGCTCCGTATTGGAATCGATATCTGCAATAGAGCATAGAGCGATGGGCTTCACACTGTGGTGCTCCCGCCATCCGGTATATCGAGGCCCGTCATTTACAATGCCGCATGCACTGCCGTTAAAAGTAAAAAAAACATTTGGATCAAAGATTTGGGGAAGCATACCGCTTGAATCTCTAAAGTATTGGAAATATGTACTAATTCACGCTATAGCGATTAATGACACTTCGTATCGATCTACGAGAACCGATTAAAACTTATATTGTCTGCATTAAATATTTGTGCTGCAAGAAAATGGCTTATTACTTGTTAAACTAGAGTCTCTTTGAACGCGCGCAGCCCGCTAGGGTACGCATCGTCATGCAGACACAGCCGAATCTCCCATGTTGCTCTTGCCGTCCAGCAAGCTAAACCGAACATTCATATAGGGACCAGCAGGCTCAGGGAAGAGCCACAACTCTCTTCCCAATCCAGCGAGCCTCCGCTTACACTACACTTTGCTGTCAACTTAATCCAATTCCGGAGTTGACAAGACTGATCTTGAGCGTCGCTAATGTCCCAAATTACCCCGCCTGAGCCAGCCCTGCGACAGCACGTGGCATCGGGGGGAACACCACTGCCCGGCAGTGGCGCCGGTGTGTGTGGGGTCGGTCTTCTTGTGACGCAGCGATCGATCAGTGTATGGTGGAGAAGGGAGCGCTGGGCCCCTTGCTATACCACCCCCCTTACCTCTCTCGCCCTCCGTGTCTCTCTACAATATGCAGCACCAAAGCTCCCAATGACCAAAGCCTTGAGTTTGTGGAACGTCACGCGAGACCCGACTACTGACAACAGTCGTCGTGGCTGCAGATGGGAAAGTAGGCGATGCCGGAAATGATATAGCTACTATTACACAGCATGTAGGAAGTACGAGAGGAACAGGGACTAGAGGCAAGGCAAACAGTAAGATTAGGTGAAATGGACGTGTGACTTAGTAAAATACTGTTGTAAAGTAGTTCACAAATGGTACATATAGCCTAATTTGAGCATAGACTTGCTTGGATATCATGGAAAGATCTCAGAATTACCGAAGGATAGTAAGACTCTCAGGGACAGTGTGATATGGTGATGCTGTTGAATTATTTTTCGTATTTAAGATTTGTCATGGCCGTGGTTGTTGTCTAATGATAACAAGTGGCTAATTTTCAGGTTTCAGTATTAATGGATCGAAGCTAAGATCAACAATGCAATAATTTTTCGGATATTTAGCTATCAATTTTTGCTAGGAAGGAAACACAATAAATGAAACATTCAAGGTTCGTCCGACAAGCGCATCTATGACTTCAACTCAGACTCCACGTGTTTAAATCTCATGTTAACTGCACGTCCTTGTGAAATTGTTCTTACTTAGGTTTAAATGATAATTATATTTGAACCTCTGCCATTAGCACTTGCCTTAGAGTGAAACATACATTGGAGGCTGTGAGAATAAACAGTTTCGCCAATGAAATAATTATATACAAATGGAAACCATGCTCGAAGCAAAGTGGTCAGTAGGGCTGCAAAGTACATATTGTATTTTCCGCTAACGCACATTACCAAGTAAGCTGTCCTACTAAGAGATTCGATGCACTAGCATGTAGAACTAACAAGGAGAAATTGTCTCTTACTAACCGAACAGATTATCGACGTCGTGCAAGGCCATCAGAAAAATCTACGGATATTTGTATGTTGATTTAAATACAAAATGCTAGTCATAATTCTACTTCAAATGCTTATAGAGTGTCTTCTCTAGTCATCGGGCATTTCGTTAGTTAGTTAGATAGTTATAGTCAGAAAGTTTGAACCTCTGTTTCCGATCAAAATGATATCACAGAGGAAAGAGCAAGGAATATATGGTATGTCGATAGAAACGGGTAACCCATGCACGAAGGTGTTCCCAAACAGGATCGACACGCATGGGAACAGCAAATCGGGAAAGAAGAGAAAGAACAGAATAAAGCATGATCAAGTAGAAGTATGAAGTCGGGAAGGAACCAAAGTGGGCACGAAAGATAGACGTCCCGAAGGCCTAGCTAATGGCTGAGGTAACCTACACGAGCCCCCTGGGGTTGCCAGGCCCCATAACATAAGAAGGACGAATTTAACTAACCTATAGTCCTATGGCTTATGGCCCATCCTATGCCCACTGAGGGGTCAGACATTTCGGTGTCAAATGAATTGGTATGGGGTCATTGTCAATAATAGCCTGAGAAGAGTACTCTGGTACTTCGAATTGAACTTAAGTATTACGTTAGCCATTTAAAATGTCCTGAACGCTACGTCGCTTCATTCTTCTTGTATCTTACATGTACGGTATATACTCTTATGTCGCTGGCCCATTTCCTGTATGTTGCATCATATGTCTCACTGCATTTGCTCATGTTGTCAGACTTCTCACTTGAAGTGTTCAAGTTGCTTTCACTCATCTTGCGTACGCTATGTCTCATATCCTGTCCACGTTGCCATCATAGTTCATACATTAACTTGACTTTCCTTGCCTCTGTCTCGCGCATCAGTCGCCGCGCATCAATTTTACTTATCTCATACATTTTAAATATTTTGCTTCGCGTCAAGGTTGCATCTGTTACAGTCGTGGTGTAGTGCGGTACGAGCTCGCCCCCCCCCCCTCTCCGATAGCGCGATTCTTCCCACAGTCGCTAGGTAGCAAGAGTGTCATCCGCTCCCATAGGGAACCGTGTCTACAGTGTCAAACGCAATGTGCCAATAGGGATTCAAGACAAGAGTACCAGCAACACCCATAGGGATACGAACCAGGAGTGCCAGCCCTGCCCTTAGGGAGTTGAGGCAAGAAGACGAAAACGGTCGCGTCCAGAGGGACCGACGTTAGTGTCATGCGACACGTGCCCAAAGGAGATTGAGGCAACCGTACCAGCAGCATCCAGAGGGAGTGGAGGCAAGCGAGCCAGCCGCACCCATAGGGAGCCATTGGCAAGTGGGCTGTCGTAACAAGATCAGGGACTCTCCAGGGCCTCAGTTCTCGCCCGCTCGGGCCGTCTCACTCTGCCGCGTGTGGCAGGGGTGCAGCCTGTGAGGTACTACTGATGCAGGGGCCACGCTAGGCATTCACTCTCGCAACTTGATATCAGGATGCGCAGAGCGTACGTCTTCGAGCAGCAAAATTGTTGCCAGCAACGGACTAGTTGCGCCTACGCCGCAAAATGTCGCTTGAGGGTTTTCTACGGGTAACCAGCTGGTCGTGCAGCCGCAGAAATCGAATTTATATCTACAGTGTGATTCTGAGAGGCTATTTAAAAATGTCTGTTTTGTTGTTTGCGAAGTGTTTTTGAGTTACTTAGCCTACGAACTGAGATGAAGAAAAAAAAAATATGTCCACACTGTGGCGTTATCGCTGATCGCTGCGAATTTTAGTCGTCATTTTCGCAGCTTTGTGCGTTTTCGCGGGCGTCCAATTTGCAGGATATTTTCTCGTGATTTAGGCTAGGAACAAAACAAGTTCACCCTCATCACGACTAAATTAGGCGTTCCATATGGTTTTCTTGCTTCTTTATAGACATTTTTAAAGCTTTAAAAGCTTCTCTGAGTTTTAATTCATTGCAACTTTGACGATAAATATAAAACTGCGCTACAGTAGTGACACTTCAGAAGAATATTGAGTTGACGGTAAACATTTTATCCGCGTTTTATGGACACAGTTGTGTTTAAAAGGTTAAATAAATGCTCGAACACTTTGCACTAAGTATGGGGAACACAAAGTGATTTAGTTACCTTTACTTGGCCATCATTTTTGGAGTTGCTTTCCAAGCCAGTCGTTTGAATGTGCTGCTACATATGTCCTCGAAAACACGACCACGTGGTAAAGAAAATCGCGAAAATGTCAACCCAAGCTCGATCAGTTAGCAGTACGCGCATTGCTGAAGAACGCTAAGTAGTATCTGCATTTACAATGATTAGTTATTTACAGTTGTGTCGATACTAGAAGTAAAATAAGTAACTAATAGTGACAAAAACTGCAGCTTTTTGGGTCAAGGAGCGAGAGCAACGCTAATAAATAGCCAAGCGTCGCTGCAATGCACCGTGCGGCTGTGTGGACGCTGCTACGAGAATTTCACTGCTTTCTGCGAAATTGCACAGGCATTTTTTTTACACTTAGGTGCGGTAGTTTGGACGGGGCTATGTATGGCGAATGAGCAGCTTGCTTCCCGTCGCTAGAGTGTCACCTAAAGTCGTTCCGATACACAACTAGATGTGTGAGTGAGTTGCGCGCTGCTCGTGCGAATGTCATAATGTGGCCTCTGCATAAGGATCCATAGTTTGTGAAATAGATTATTCATAGAGTATTTTGCGCTTTGCAAATAATGCATTTTATCAATGGATTTATTATTATTAATATTATTATTATTAAATCACACCAGACTGGCGTCGCAGGAACGGAGAAACTCCATGAGGTTAACAAACCCCCACGCAACCAGCCCAGCGGGTGGAGAAAACAAAAGAATAAAAAAAGAACCGAAATCACAGAATAGCTCTGTGTACAGATCGTTTAAAGCCGCCAATACCAGCACCAGTANCATGAGGTTAACAAACCCCCACGCAACCAGCCCAGCGGGTGGAGAAAACAAAAGAATAAAAAAAGAACCGAAATCACAGAATAGCTCTGTGTACAGATCGTTTAAAGCCGCCAATACCAGCACCAGTAAAGACAGAGCCATCAAGACCATTCCAAACGTTTCACTTTTGATCATACGATAAGCTTTGCAAAAATGTCTTCCATACAATGTGATTTACTTCAGACGGATGGATTGATGGATGGACGGATTCATTTTGTCAGAGTACTGACTCATTTGCTCATTTGTCAGGCACTGAAAGGTTTTGTTGACTGTCACTATTAACATAAAATTTTCTATAACTGAGCTACAGAGACAATCTTTAGTGGCATGCGATAAGTTTTCTGTGCTTTGGGTCTCTCTCTCCTCATCATTTTTTACTCTTGAGCGCGTTGCACAAAATGAAGAGTCTACCTAAACAGTAAAACAGTCACATGAGACAATAAACTGATATAACTAAAGAGTGCGCCGCACATAATAGAGGAAGGTTTCACAAAGCCCATCGTATTGAACTTGATGAGGCCTACTGAAAATATGAAATGTCTTTATTTGAGATTGCCAGGCTAATTTTTTGAAGGCCGTGGTAACCACCCAGTCAGAAGATCAAATACACAACACAGTAGTTGGGAAGCAGGAGGACATAGTCCTACGTTTGGAGACGGTTTCCTTGAGCATTTGGAACTAGTACGTGTCCCTCGCAGTGTAGTCAAATACACTACAAGTTATTTGCCCTGCAATGGTACATTTCAGCCAATAAATTAATAGTAATTAGAAGCAACAGAACACTTCGCCTTGGTAACCAAAGTGTGCCTTGAGGAAATTAATCTTTTCTACTTTCCCCATACTGTTGCTTTACTGCATCCAGTCGAAACTGTGCGGCCAAGTGTGCGCCGACAATCCTACAAATGGGGAGCTGCAAACCTCAAGCAATGAAATATTCGTGAAGACGAATGCGACCGCGGTGTTGACTGAAGACAACGGCAGATATTTATATCTCCGTGCCCAGCATCCTGAAGGTGCCGAGCTGCTGCTCGCGTAGTTTTTTTTTCGATGCTTTTGTACTTGCGCCCTTACAAATCGGAGGTTGTGTGCTCAACGTTTCCGAACTGAATGTCACAGTTTATGTAGAAAGACGCCCCTCAAGTAAAATTGTTGAACTCTCTCGGTGTACTTTTTGGACATGAGCTCTCTCGTCAGTATTTTAATAACACAAATCTTCAATATATTTAGTTTCTAGATAGTTCGTAGCACCCTGATATTAACTTACTCAGATTATGATGCTTCAGTTGATATCAAAATTTGTTTTCTATAAGTTGTCTGTTGTACATTTTTCCTACCGCAGAAAAACAACATGAGTTAAATAAACTGTGAATGCAGAATTGAAGTACGAAAAATATATTTTCTTTTCAATCGGCCGCGATTTCTTTTTTAGCAGTTATGACAACAGCCACAGATTCTGTGAGCTAAGCGCTTCGTTTCTGTTTTGAGATAATTACTTCGATAATCTTTTGCTCTTGTTTCCTGAGACCCTTTCACTAGCACATCGGCTGGCTCTATAGACTACGTTTAAAACATCCAGATCTGTTAAGTACGTCGTGGTACGCTTAGTTAAGGTTATTATTAGTTTTTTTCACACACATGACCTCTTAGTTTGCCGGCTGATAAATTAATTGCTTTGTAATTTAACTTACAAATATCTTTCGCGAATAAAATCTTCCAAAAACGAAATGGGCTTTACAGTTAACTTAAAATCCTTTCCTACGGTGCAGCATAAATCATAAGTTAACGATGGGGTTGCTCGTCTGATGTGCTGAAGATAAATACAGATGTGTCACCCCATTCCGAACAATGTCTTTAGAAGTTCCTCTGATCAAGCCTAAAATGCAGACGCTTATGAATATTGATGCGTTCGTATTTTTTATCACCAGCGAACGAAGTGAAAGATGTGATCATGTTCACGTGTTGCATCTGTCTATATTTGTAAAGTGTGTTCCAATAGCCCGGACGGGCTTTATATGAGCATTACGTTTAAGTGTCTAATGATGTTTTCTTTTTCGTTCAGATTTAACAATTTCACTCTCTGACGATTTTAACCATTTCATCAACCCAGCTACGACAATTATACTGATTAACGAATCCACCTTGATGAAATTGGGCTTCATCACTAAGGCTGAATGAATATTTTACGAAGAATCGTAATTGGCTTTTTTTCGCTCGTGCCCCCAGCTAACGAATGTACTGCGCTTTAAATGATGAAAAGAATTAAGTTCTTGTGTCAATTGAATGTTTTAAGCTTGTAGTGACAGGTCTTTCACCAATATTCCATGTAACATTGCTGTAGAGAGGTTCACTTCCTCCACGCGATGACGAATAGACTTGTACGGATTCTCGGCCACAGCCTCGAGCCTTCAGGATATTTTTACCTAAATAACGTGAACAAACTCGAAATGGCGTTTTCACAACATCCACCGATCTAGTTTGTTTGAATTTGCCAACAAAATAAGTTGCTCTTTTGATTGGTCAATTGTTGACAATAAAGATCAAGTGAAGAAGTGCCCGATACGTTTTTCTTTTTGAAAATTCATTCTCGTAATAGGCTTCGATAACTTTAACACTTGTTTGATTGTTAATCTTTCTATGGTTGAAATTGTTAAGGACTGAAATTGATAAATATGAAAGAAAAAGAAGGATCCTTACGCACTTGAACTTAATTCATATTTAACTCGGGCCTAGTAAGTGGAGCATCATTTATGATATTTATATGTATGTCTTTCCTCCTAAGAAGTGCCATAAGTAATTCAGCTATCATTGCATTCTCCTGCGGACGGTCAGGTGGGTTGACCTAGATATGAGCAACGTCAAAATTGCTGACACAGTATTTTCAGCCGCCCATCATGAGTAATGGTCTTACGCCACGAGACGTTGTAGTTACGTAACTCCGCCAAGAAAGTTGTTTTTGTCGAGTTTGTCTGTCACCAGCATAACTCAAAACGTTATGGACGGATCTTTGAAAAGTTTACACGCATTATTAGATACGTTAGGAGGAACAGATGATTATTTTTCTGTGAAGAACTGTTCAACCGTTTATTTTATTCTCTTGGAAACATATCTCAGTTACTGACATATTTTCATGAAATTTGCAGGAATTGTTGGGAATGTTGCGAACACCAACTGACCAAATTTTTGTGATAATCTATCTGTTCTATTGTTTTCAAAATATATATAACACAAAAAGTTATGAAGAAATCTTAATGCAATGTTCAGGAATTATGGGAAATAATAAAAGGCACAAATAGCCAGACTTTACTTATGATCGGTTTCTTCCGTTTGTGTGTTTGAATATACATGTTATAATTATATGTTTGTCCTAATGTCTAGCACAACACATAACTCACAAAGTTACGAACGGATCGTCCAGGAAATTACAGAAACTGTAAATAATGTCAAGGGGCACAAATGACTGAATTTCGGCAATGGTAAAAAGGAATTCCTGGTTTCAGGACCACTTTGATTTATTCTTTAACATTGCCTTGCTTGACGTAGGTATTCGTTCTCAGAGCGCTCATCTGTAGTCTCACTCGTCTATTTATTTATATCTTTCCTGTTCCTCTTCTCTACTTCAGTAAAAGAAAGATAATTTTAAAAGTGTAAGTTCTATGTATCAAGATGTGACCATAATAATGAACAAGAGTACTATTAAAGTACATCAGTTGACGTTTCAATATGTATTAGTGTTTTCAGAAGTCTTCCTGTCACTTATGTAATCTTAGAAGCAGATTTCTAGTACAACACAACTATTGTTTATTCCTTTACCATTCCATGAAACCTGTCACCGTTTTTACATAGTCGTGCACGCTAGTCCAAATACGTATTTATACACAAAAGTATGTATATTTTTGTCTAGCGTGTCTCACATATACTGCTGTCACGGCCGATTGTATATGTCAGCTGTGCATAGCCAGTATATGGGCAATACTGAAAAACTTTATGTGTAGTGCGTTAAGAATTCTTCAAGTGTTAGTTGTCAGCAGATTTTCTTGGTCATAAAAATAGACAAAGGGAACATAGGTAGTAATAATAAGTGGCACGTGCATAATCCAAATGCTTGTTTTTCTTGTAACTGACAGTGCCTTGGTTTTGAGAAGAGAACGCAATTCCCAGTGTTGGCAATTCCAGTAGCTGGTATGAGCCACCGGCCTGGAACCGCAGTTCTTGCCCCGAAGCAGAGACTGCGACGGGCCCGCAGCTTCCAAGCAACGCGAGAGGAAAAAACAAAACTTCCTTAAAGAGGCACAAATCCGAAGCCTTACAGTTGCTCCTTAGATGCCCCGGGATTTTCTCCTGCTTCACAAGTTTGAAGGCTTCTGCTAAAGGCTCAGTCTTCAGATCCTATTTAAAAAAACCTGATGGCACACCGGCCTATTCTCTTCCTTGAACGTATCGAACGGCTAGCAAAGTAGCTCATTTTTTGCACATTTTTTCCAACTTCTACCTGTGACGGGATTTGAATGTCGTTGCTGTACTTTACGTTATTTAACAATTGTAAGGTAGTCGTGCTTATTCTATCTGTGAATGATATTCTATTACCTCGAGAGAAGTAAGAAATAAAAGATGAATGTGCTGGTCGAAAACACCAAGAGTCCTCGATGCGTTCAAACAGAGCGGGAGACGGACACGGTAATTGACTTAATGCTTCAATAGCACGGTGCTTGGGTGAATTTTGTACATGTGTTGCAAACGACTTCTATCAGCCCGCAATGTAAAGCAAGCTATCAGCTGGGAAAAGGTGAGTCACGGTGTACTGACAATAGAAACTGAAGCGCCAAGCAGATGCTAGCTTTACCTACCCAGGGCCTTTGATTCAACATATTATTAATTCTTACAGCCATCGCGCTTCCAACGAGAATTGCTTCTTTTCACCATCCGGCACAATGAACAAGCTGAACTATCTTGCGTTTATTTGCATGAAAGTCGATATCTACTTTTAGAGCAGCAGCAGCAACATGTTATTTTAAGGAATTCCTCACTGACTGCTTAACAGAGGCGGCGTACACGCTTCTTTGTTATGTGAAAATTGATCCGTGGCCACGGAAAGCACAAATAAGCATCCCAAATTGATGAGGCGTGCTAAAATAAGGAAGTGAGTCTATTTCAGGCGAAATAGAGGTTAACTTGCGCGAGTATTGATTGTAGCGTCCAAATATAGGCCAATGACGCAGATGAGAGAGGGCGTTATGGTGGCTCAGGGCAGGTCTGACTGCTCTAAGGTGGCTCGTGCCACAGCTCTGCTAGTCAATCCTCGTGTGTAGGTCAGCCAGTCGCCCCTAGTGTGTAGCTCAGTCATGGATGTCCCCTAAGCCCTGTTCGACATCACTGGCATTTCCATCTGGCATTGTAAGGGCTCCTTTCGGGGACCTTGGCCAATACAATGGACTAGACGTTGTCGACGCGTTTTTTTTTTGTTTTGTTTTGTAGGAAATTTGCCTGCAATCTTGCTCATGAATTCAGCGTAATTTCAGGCATCTGATTCGATTGGAACAGTTTCTTCTTTGGCGGACTAGGATCGAACATTACACGCACTTCTGAGGGTCTAGTTTCACCAAATCTTGGTAGTTACTGATCTATAACCTAACATCCAGTTTGCCAAATGTATTGGAGATTTGGTGGCGAGTAAATTGAGTTTCTTCGATAAAATTGCAGGGCTGCTTCCTCTGGCTCAGTTTACGTAGAGAAAAGGCATGGGTTGTTGGGTCGCTCTGTTATCTCTGTAATACTATTTGTATGCGACCTTAGATAGCCGTCAAGTGGCGGGGTTTTGTCAACCATTCTTGATTTCATTTCTGATCGTACGCACTGTGTCCGCGGACGCACCCTGCAGGCGGTTTTCACGGTCGCGTTTTCCCCCTTTAGTGTACAATACGCTTTGTAAGTACCCGACGATGCTACTTTGATAGCGATGATTCGCACCTCAACTGTGGTTGATATTGTCGCACATGCATGAATGGGGACTTGTCGCTGCTTCACGTGTGGTGCTTTGCTTGCAGTATGAAGCTGAATTCCGACAAGACTCTACAGTACCATCCATAACTGAAGAACAAATTTCCATAAGTTTATAACTTTGCTTCTATTCATCACCCATAACTCATCTTTTGATAATGAATAGCCCGTAAGATGCTTATTTATATGTGAAAACTTGAATCAGGTGTAAGATAAGATAAGAAATTTATGAGTGAAAAACGTTCATTTCAAAATTTGGACCGTTCGAAACTAAGAGACAAATATGAAGAAAAACATTAAATTGCACACTTAATCCAAAAGGCTTCATTTCCAGTGAAGAAAAGATTTTTACTGGATGTTTGTCAACAGTGCAGCAGTGGAATTCTTGGCACCACGTCAAAGAGTTGATAACTCCTCAAGACAAGATGTTATTAAGTAGCACAGCAAAAATTGCGCCATTCGAGAGATTTGAGACAGGGTCAACCGTTCGAAAAGCGTTGTGAGTAGAATTATTATGACGTCTTATAAAGAAACGGGCTGCATTATTAGTCCTAAAAAACCGACAGACCCCACAAAACTTCAGTTAAAGAGAACAGGCTCGTGCACCGTATGGCATTAAGGGACCGTTTCAAGTCCTCAGCGGAAATACCGTAGGCAGGGTAATAAATGACACATGTTTGCATGTGTCACGACAGACTTTCACCAGACGACTACAAGAAGTAGGCGTATTTGCACCAAGCCCACTGAAGAAACTACTCGTAAGTTTCAAGAACAAGATGAAGATATTAGAGTATGCAAAGAAGCATGTCATCTGGTCATAAGAAAATTGGGTCAAAGTGTTTTTCAGGGACGAGAGCAAATTCAGTCTGTTTGGAAGTGATGGTAAAAACTTTGTTAAGAGTCGTGCAGGTGAAAGATTAGCGCAAAGTGTACAACAAAGACTGTGAAATTTGGGGGCGGGAGTGTGATGGTGTTTGGTATGTTCTCAAATCAGGGGACGACGCTTCTCGTTCGCTTACACAAACGTGGGAACGCTCAGGTGTGTAAAAACATTCTGAAAGATGTTGTTGTGCCTACTATAGTCAAACCAGCGTAGCAGTCCTTTAGGGGTGGGGCTGAATTGAACGCAGCAATACCAAATCTAATATATTGGCTAATGCACATTGAGTATTCGAATATAGATATAATTTTATCTATTGAGACAAGTAATACCACGCGCTTAAGTGAGAGTTGGCCAAGTTGCTTTGCGTTCTCAGCCATGCCCATCGGACTCCTTACGCTGGTTTGACTAGAATCAAAATTCAGGTGTGGATATTGCTATCTTCATCCAGGATAATGCACCCTGCCACAAGGCAAAGACTGTGATGAGTTACCTTGACCAGTAAGACTTTGAAGTTATAGATTGGCCACCGCAAAGTCCTGACTTGAATCCTATAAAAAATCATTGGAAGGCTATAAGGGTAAAGTTATGGCAAAAAATCCCACCAACACTGAGGATTTGTGAAAGAAACTTCAAAAGGAAAGGTCTTAAATGATTGTCGAAATTGGCAAGACCTTATTCGTTCATGTGGTCGACGATGTGCTGCTGTCATTGAAAGCAAAGATGCATTTACAAAATATTCACTGTGCATTGCATTTTCACTGAACATTTCTGTCTAAATATTTGCTGAATATTGACTTGAATGTATTTGTCCCTTAGTTTTGGACGTCCCAAATTTCAAATGAATAAAACTTTTAAACTACACACCTTGAGAGTTATAATGCGAGAGATATTATATATTTAAACAATAGAAGCAGTGTAGCTGCTATACTTGTGGCCTATTACGGTAGTCTTGACTAGGTGGCTTCCATATATACGTTCTCAATAGGTACACTTATAGATGTCACATCTCCATATACAGACACATTATATCGGCAGTTAGCCTGCACACAGTTAATATAAATAAAAATGTTATACAGTGATGCTATTTAATAATACAAAATGAACAAACTACCTATGTTCAATACTACGATACAGTTGTATAATAGACATAGAGCGAACAGCGCAAGCAACATTGAAAGCCGCGAGGCAGCAGAAGAACAACTTCAATTCTACCGAAATCCGGTGTTCAGATAGAGTATACAAGTAAGAAATATAAGGCCCTTAGCGAATTAGAACATCAAAACTTAGAATACTACGTTCCACTTTCAAAGTGCAAAATAAAATTCTGGAAAATTTGGGCTGATTCCGTTACTGAAATTATTTGGGCAACAGTATAGTGTCCTCAGAACTACTGATTTTTGCTATAAAATACTGTTTGAACAGTCAGTCAGAACATTAAGCACCACTGAGAAAGAACCAGCGAGCGAAGCTGAGGAGACGGTGTATATTAATTGTAGGATCAATGATCAACTTCTTGACAAGGCATTTGCATGCACGCAGTGTTATAAATATTATGCGTTTGTTATTGAAAGTGAGGGCAGTAATCGACAATTTACTCAGGTAAATGTTTCTAGATTACACAGTACACTAACAGCTATTCCTGTCTCTACTACTGAATTTCCTTTTTGGATATAGCTCTCATTTTTGCCAACGCCATTCTATGCTCAATTTATTCGCAAACACGCTCATAGCGCCCGTAAGCTCTAATGTAGTACTCATTAATCGCTTCACTTCCATCGTCTCTCTTTTCGTATCCCTCATGCACGCGTAGGACCTAAATACTTGTTTTATTATTCTCTACTTTTATTTTTTATCACTTAGCTATGAGGCACCGGCTATAGTGTTTTACTATTCCCTGGCTCTCCCTTTTTGATAATACAGTTTGTGCATTAGGCTTTTCTCTATGATATCTCAACAATTTAGCACCCACTCTCTGTATTCTAGCATTCCCCAGCTCTCTTCTTCCTACGGAATACTAGGTATTTCCTGACCACATAACACCAGCCCGTTCCGGATTTGCATTCCACAACTAAGTTACCACGAGCACATAGCCCTTAATGTCATTAATGTTGTATTTTCTTCAGTATTTCCCAACTGGCTTTCACGGGTCCCCAGCCACTGCTTGGCACGCATCAGCTGCACAAGCAGCTACCGACAGGCGGAGACACACACTCAGATACTATATAGCAATAATATTACACAGATTGCGAAGTGCAGAAGCGACAGCAAGAGCTAGGCCGTGTAGCAGTGCGCGTATTTAGGGCAATACAGTACAGGCGATGGCAGAATACAAGCGATGCACAAGTTATTATTGCTCACTACTTTGGATGCAGCGACCAAATGAAATGAATGGCTTACCACTTTATAGTCTTTAGGCATATGTGGAGGCAATCGGGTCCTGCGGTGCATGAAACATAAAAATCTTGGGTCACTCACGTTTCATATCTAAGCATAAATACATAAAAAAACTTGTTGCGAAATCTACTAGAGCGAGCAAAACTTAAATTTCTTACGTCGCTTTGTGTCTTAAATGCCAAAAGAAGGGATGCTTATTGTATGAAAACGAACTCAAGTTTTGTTGTTATCGTGAGAAGCATACTTTTTCTTCATAAAAAAGGTGCATTTACTCTGAAATCCTCGTATATTTGATATAGAATACTAACAACTCGCACTAGAGCATGGAGGTTTTAAAGAGTGAATTGTATTTGTATTAGAGTAGTTTAAACATTCATGGAATAAAGAATCTCCTTGAAAAATTTGCGTTGTCTTCATATTGTACAGTAATGTACCCCATGCACCTACTGCAATAAATCAGCGTACCAACTTCAGTTAACTTTGCATCACTGAGACTCAAAATCAGACTTTACTCCCCTGAAAGTGGAGCGAGGCTTTCCGCACTAATTTCATAAGAGATTTCTTTTTCCGTAAATTTTCTCTTACTTTCCTTAGTGATTACTGTTTAGCAGGTCTATGAAGTTGAAAATAACGCTTAATGCATTGTTATATTCTCGTGCACTCAAGAAATGAAGTTTTGAAGGCTGATATTGCTCCTCACCCATCCAAAAAAACTGAGGTCCAAATCGTACTGGTGTTATCATTTGTTAAGAGCTGAATCGTGCTTTGTATCGATCGTCCAGAGTTGCAAACTATGATATTGAGTGAAATTTTATCTGTGTTTTAGTAATGGCGGCAAGTATAACATTTTCCGGTAAGTTTCTGACATCCTTTCGTATTTTAGAGTTCTGTATATCATTCGCTCCTAAGGCCATCGATCTTTCATGTTTCAAGGAGAGAAATGTGAGGAGACCTAATGTGAATGGATTTCTATTTATGCTCTACACTGTAATCCGAATGATTGCTAAAAATATCATAAGCAGCATGTGCTACGTAAACATTGTAAAATAATATAAAAACTGAGTAATGAACAAGTCGTCGTAGACGCTACATGAAAATATGTAAATGATATCTTCATATAATAAAACGCTTCGTGTATTTATTTATTTCGTGTCCGCATCTTAATGAAATAGGCGAAAAATAGGTCATGTTGCAGATTTTGTAATTAAGCTACGTTTTAATAGTGATCGATGACCAGGTTACAGAAGATGGTGAAAGTGGGATCCTTATTCCTTTATCTGAATGCACTTCTTGGTTGAAACACTTCTTGAATTCGAACAATGTATTTGTAACGTCTGGAATCTGATTTTATAACTTGTTCTCTCAGGTCACGACGTATAAATTCGGCGGATGATCAACGAAGGACTCACGAAGTGATGATTTTTCACGGGTAGTAGACAATTATTTTTTCTAGCTTACTGTCTTCCTTCGTCTAAACAAATTGCGCTTCAGAGGCCAAAATTTTGGCACTTCATTTAAGTAGATATTTAAGTTTGAAAGACAGTACCTGGGCTACGGTGCGCTCACATTGCATACAGGCTAACTTTCGTTGCATTCAAATTAATGCAGTGTTTTATTCAAGATTTTACTTCTGCCTCTCACTGAGGAAGATGCACGTACGTTTGACTAGGAGATTGGGAGATAGGGAACGTAAAAGAAAAACGAGACTACTACAGTCTCAAGAATAAAGACGTGCTACCAATAGATAGATATGAAACGCCTATGCGACACATTGTCAAGAAAGGCTTGAAGCAGAAAGGCTAGTAAAGGAAATAGAGCTGCTGATAAGCGTGAGCGGGAATATGTGGAAACGGCACGTCAGAGAAAATAGGACCTATGAATGAGAGCACGACAAAGGATCAATGAAGAAAATGAAGCAAGTCAAAGAAGAGAAGATTCCGCACCGGCCTATATTGAGCAAATATATCATTCATTGCGTGAATTTTTTCATGCACTGGTCCACAAGCTTAAATAATCCTTGAGCGAATATGAACAAGCTGTGTACATGGTCTTGCAATTGTATTCCCTTCTTCACTAATGCTGTTCTAGAACATTTATTTTTAATAATTATAGTTGACAGGAAAAAAATATGAGTTTCGAGTGTGTAAGCCAAGATCGAAGACAATTATTTTTTTGAAGTTTTACACACTGAAGTCGACGAATAGGAATGAATTCTAACGCGTCGGGACTTTTGCTTTTAGGAATCGGGAATGCACAGAGCACCTGCAAACAAAGCAAATAGTCTTCCAGGTTTATTGCGTCACATTCGAGCTTAGAGCAGTTGTAGAGTGCGGCTCCAATAAAGAAGATAAATACAAAAACAGCAAGGCTTCAAAGTCAACACTAGACTGATGCCATCACATTAGTGCACGAACTTTGCAGTACTTGCACGGACTAAACATTCACTGTTGGGATCGCTGCTTTATGGCTCGTTAGTTATATTTATGGAGTTATCAGTTGGCTGCTGCACACTACACGAACAACTGACCTTTCGAAATCAGGGTGTGGTTATACAGATCGTTTATTGCATAGTGCATAATTAGCATTTGTAAGACGTACAAAGGCATTATTAGTGTGTGATAGAACAGCCATTCTGAAAACGAAGCGCATGCAGTTGCTTTTGATCATGGGCAATAATAAAATTATTGTGCATGGAGGGTCGAACAGATAAACTGAGACTAATGTCAGGTGTCTATACCTAAAGGAAGAATTGAATTAAGGTGTTGTAACTTCGGATTTATGTTACTGATAATCCTTTGTCTTGATTTGTCTATTAGAGGCTTTATGAAAGCTAATGAGAGGACTTTGACAGGTGATTTAGGCCGTGCTGGACGCTGTCCTGGTGGCTGGGAATTTATCATAAGTTAGTAGTTGTGCGTAATCTACCGTTTGTTGCACGTACTATGCTGAAAAGGGACAGAAGGGATGTCCAGTTTCCAACATACCCTGAACAGTTCATAATCGTTCTCGTTTCCTCAAAGGATTGAAGCCGTCAAACAACACAGATCTAACATGGTTCACGAATGAGCTTGCTAACACCCCCGGATTTAATAGCATATAACCATTGCAAGAGTTGTGCGTTATAACCTTGGTATAAATGTCTTTCGTTGGAATGCGCCGGAACTTTCTCACTGCTCGTTCATGAACAACTCAAGGCAAGAGATGTCCGTTTCTCCTGAAATATTTGAAAATTTTCAGTAAAATTTAGGAGTTTTTTTTTGGACGAAAAGAAGTCCATCGTGGATGCGGTAACTTATATTGTCAAAACTTGCTGAGATCAAATGTAAAAATCTTATCATTCTCACGATGTGGGTGAGTGACACCTCGTCATTTCATCAAGGAGGGGGGGACTTAAAATCAGGTATTGAAAGGCTGAGGATTTTTAATAACATGTTGATGCCCTGGATCAGGACGCACTACTGTGTTAAGATACTCTGCAGCTACCCATGAACATAAAACTGTGCAGGAACGTTTGAGTGAACTAGAGACACACTCTGAGAGCGAATACCTCCACCGAGAAAAGCAGTGTTAATGGAAATTTTGATATGCCCTGAATCCAGAATTTCTCTATAATTTTCACCAAAATTTTATCTGTTGTTCCTAGCAACAATATTCTTAGCAGCTGCTTACATTTCTTGAGGATGTGGCAATAATTTTTTTAAGCTACGTTTGTTCTGATAAACAAGAGACACTAACGGACAAATAGAATATCACCAAAGTTGGGTCATTTGTTCCTCTCAATATTCTTAATAAATTCTGGGAGTTTCATGAAGATCCGCTCTTAAATATTTGTGCCAGAAAAAACTAATACAAGAACAAGCAGACAAACGGAGGCAGAGATCATTAGAAAATATTAGGTTATTTGCTCCTCGTAACATTCCAAATATTTTCTGTAAATTTCATGAAGATCTGTTCTTAACTTTTAGAGTACGTTCCCAAGAAAAAAAAAAACAGGTAGACAGTGGTGAAAAAAAGGTAGACAATGGTGAATGGTTGAACGGATATTCACAAAAAAGTAATCATCTAGTCCACCTCACATCTAAGAATCTCTGTAAATTTCATGAAGATCTGCCCATAAGGGTTTAAGTTATCTTGGTGACAGACGGATAAACACACAAAGAGATAAAAAAACAGCCAACGAGACCAACTTCGAGAATAACACAACCTTCTTGGCGGCGGTAATTATTGTCCGTTGTACCAAAAGACATAAAGCTCATCAAATTGAAACCCCTGTAATCATTGGTTGTGGAGCATGGTAGAGGGAATGTCCACGCTGAACCCCATAACAGCACTGCAAGTTATCACTTTTGGCGAGCGTTGCGATTGGTAAAGCTAGACGAAGCTAAGACGGATAACGCCTGTTTTCGTAAACGAATTGCCCTCATTATTGATGTAATGGAAGTCACTTTGGGTAATTAAATAGTAGTATTATTAACCAGAAATGTTTAAAATCGCGGCTTCCGATTTCAATATTTTACTTGATGTTCTCACTTTATTATTAAATTCGAAAGTAGTTATTTTATATGCTCGACCTAGTACAACAGGACAAGCTTTCTTTACTGGTGACTGTATCACAATGCAGTTGGTCATAGAGATGATACGACCGTTAAAGCACATTTGGGAGATTATTGCATATAACAATGCTAACATATTCATTATCAATTTAACTAGATGAGACCTGTAACTGCTACCTAGTGACGCAGCAAAAAAATGAATTAGTTACGGGTTACGATGCGCTCTAATTTCTTGGCTTGCCTTCCAATTCGCATGTAATGGTACCTGCAATATTTTACGAAAAAACTTGCTGAAAAATAACTAGCCATTAACATGTCTTTCTTGTTCCGCGACTTCCCAACTCGTGTTATCGCAACACATTGAGAGTGTTGCCGCAACCCGTGAACCAGAGATGCTATGGGGTAATGTCTTGATGTAGTGTGACTGGGGTTGAGCGAATCCTGGGATCGTGAACAAAGAAAGGAATGGGAGTCTGTATGAAGGTCTGGCGGTCGACTTACCTAAGGTAAATCAGAATTTTTTATAATAATGCATCAATTTACTTTAATATAGCGTCACAGTGATCTCCGTAAACGAGACCAGAAATATGAAGTTTATTTTTGTGCATCGCAGGTTTGTATCAGTGGGTGTTTTGTGACTGAAATCATCGACTGACTTATAAGGCTCTGACTACGGGTGTGGAATCTGCTGGACTTCATCATAATTTGGTATATAGCAATGGATTTTGTAGGCAGCGCTCGGGGGATGTCGAAGGTTAATGATAGTGCGAGTGCTCCCAACTCAACTACACCAAGTTTTCAGAGCTACCGAGCGGTCTCAAAATAACCCTAGCTGAAAGGTAAAATTTAAACTTTGCCTAAACATGAAATTCACACAGTCAGTATAGTTCAAGAATATTATAGATATGTTATTAAGTGATCTATCAAATTCCGCCCTAAAGCACTGCATCAGTTTTCTTAGAGTTCGGCTGTCGCAACGCCAACAATGCAGAGGCGACTGCAGTGGCTGTGCGGATGCCAAAAGAAGGCGGGAGGCTCCACCGCTCTGGAGGAAGCTTATTATGCACATCGCTTCATCAGCACATAAACTGCTTTAGTCAAAAGGTTTTTTTTCTTTCTGAAGACGTCGAAATGACCAGGCAGTCTGGTGAGGTTTTGGATGAAGCCACGAAAAGTCAGAAAAGTTTTGGGAAGCGGGTAAGATACACGCTTGGAAGGGTTAAAGGTCGAAAATGTAATTTTTACGAGTGGAGTTGGGGAAATTTGAAGGCGGTTACAAATAGTTGCGGTTTTAATTGTGAAGAGACTAGAACTCCTAGAGGGCGTATGAACGTTAGAAAAGATTAACGGATCAGGCCAGAAGGCTAACAGGACTTTAAAAAATTCAAGCGAGTTAAAACAAGCTGGAGAGAATGGGGCAACCCTGCCGGCCCCTAAAATAGTTGATACAAAATTCTATTATCCAAAATGAACAAGAAATTACTTTGCTTGTACTGATAACATCAGTAAACTTTTCACAGCGTATTTTTCACAAATACAGAGAAAATGCACCAATTGCAGAGTGAAAGCATATGGATACTGTCCTCTAAAATGCTCCGAAGGCATGCAGTAAGTAAGTGGCACCATGAAAAAGGTCTGGGTTGTAACTACTCGGAATAGTATTGACATCGTGACCCTACAAAGGTCAACAAGTTCTGAAACTTCTTTATGAGGTCTTGAAAGTTGGAAGGCCAAAGGAGGCCGCCCGACCAATGTGCATTGCAGTGAAAAACTTGGCTTGAGTCCAGAGATAGACCGCGGCCCACTGTGCTGGACTGTCTGGGGCTGGAAGTGGAGCAACTGACTCTGGAATCTACGGCTGTGCTTGACCACCGCACTGTATCCACCGGCTGTTGACAGTACCTGACTTATATTTCTATGGCTGTTGGCGGAAGTGAACTAACGGCCTGACTCTAAGATTAGTAATAATGAAATGACTGAGGCTATGACTGCTATGTTAAACGAATGGATCCCATAATAACGGGTGTTATTATCTAAAGATCTTACACCGGTGAGGCAGTAGAGCGTGGTAGACGGCGAAGAGCTGGGTAGCGTTAGAAATGTTAAATATAATGACAAAATAATGAAATAAGTCGTTCGCATTTGTTCACGAGTGAGGGCAGAGGCGCTAGTAAACCACCTAGAAGCCAAAAGGAAGCCAGCCTGGAAAAGTTCTGGAAGCGCTGGACTAGATTGGAGACCCTCGCACGAAGCCGACGGCCATTCCATCATAACCAAAGATGACACTGGACCCGCTGCCAGGCTCTAAGACTTACATGACTCGACATGACCAAATTTGACACAGGTTATGTGCCGGCAGGTCACTGTAACTGCCATGCTGATGGGTGTAATCGACACCTGTTAAGTTGTAGTTACTGATCACAGTGGAGTACCTTCCTATGGATCACGATTAAATAAAGTTGCCAGGAGAAGTACTAGCCTCGCTATTGAACTCCTACCATAGGCTCCGTATTATTATTATCTGCTTTGTTGTCGCTGGAAATCACAAAGAAAGACTAAATTGATGATTGTATACAGATATTCACCACGGTTACGAGATGTGCTAGACCTGCTGCCTCACAGAACACGAACCCTTTCTTCAATAACTATTTATAGGCACGATATGAAAAGGACTTTCTCAGGTCATACATATTTTATGTGTAGGTTTTTATTCATAGACAGTAGTGAAGATAAAGAAATTTTTGCTGTCACTTGTTACTACTCGTTATATATATTATGGTGTTTCCATGAAACTTCGTGCTATTGAGAAACTAAAGAAGCAAAACGCGTCACTTATTGTATGACTAGAGTAATAGTCTTGAGCCCTTTAAACTTTTTCACTCTGGCATGGTCATCCTTGCAAAGACCACAGTGAAACCTCTAAGAGTCACCCGCAAATAAGTATATATTTTACTTTCAGTAGCAGGATTTTTAATTAACTGTTGCTGTGAAACGGAGCAGTTTGTTAAACATTCACGCTCCCGGTATATAGTGAAGCTATTAGAATATCTTGTCGCCAAAGGTTAGCCACTTCGCAAGTCCTTCCAATACGTTCTGAGTGTCTGGTGAAAATCCGTGCAATCCCATTGGCAGGGATACGCTCCAGGATTTTCAAACATAAATGATTGTCAAGCGTTCGAATCTTCGTTGTATTGATTATAAATGTAAAAAGCTATGTTGTTTATAGTTGTCGTACTCATTCATGCCTTGAATTTTGGCAGTCAACGATCTGTGACTTGTTTCAAGTTATTCCAGATTTTTTCGTATTTTGCATCCAAAGTGGAGAACAATATTCTATCACAGTAGAGTTAATTGATTCTATAGAATGAGCATCACCCCTACTTCGAGGGATGAGAAAGTTTGTAAAACCAATTCAGTTCATTTCGTTCCAACAGCAATAGCTCTAGCTACATGTTCTTCAAGAGTAGCATCGTCTTGCATTCTTACGCCACGCTCCAGTAGGTCCCTTAAAGCTGTTTTTCTGTCAATTTCATGCCCATCACTAGTGGTAAATACTATGGACTAAAAAAAGTTGAATTTTTCCGTATCTAACCAGCTCGAATTTCATTTCATTGGTCATATAAGCTTAGTTAGAGTTGATACAGACAAATTCGCTGTGTTCTAAGTTATCAGCGACATTTTGCCCTTTACTCAAAGTTAGTATTAACGATAAGCCGTATTGAAAGTTTGTGCTAACAGAGTGCGCTGTTAAAGTCTTCACTATGAGTTCGCTTGATTCGAAACTAGCACTCACGCAATGCACTATGCTCAAAATTAGTATTCACGTAGTACACTTTATTCAACGTTGCCAATGAACAGTAGTCAAAGTTAACCTTGACGTATATTACGCATTATAAAGTTTGAATTAACTGCATGTTTTGTTCGTGGTGAAGTAGGGCGCTTCTTTACAATTTGGTACCGAAAGTGCGTTTTATTCAAACTTGCTACTGACAGCATACGTTATTTAAAGCTGGTACTGACAGCCCTCAATTTATCGAATTTATAAATTGACATGGTGCACTTTTCTTAAAGCTATCACAGGCATAGTAGTGTGCCTCGGATGTCACAACGTGTGAGCATTTTGCAGTACTTACGGTGCAGACTGATGAATCAAGTTAGAAGCCACTTCCCTCTGAGAGCGCCCGTAAAAGAGCCAGAATGAGGTTTGCCTCAAGAGCTTCTCCAAAGGGAAACCTAAAAGTGGTATGGAATCGGTCCCAAACGTATAGCAAAGACGTCAAAGTGAAGAGAGATGCGGACTAATATTATAGTAGGTGTATTTCAAGAGGTGGTTACAAACTTCGTTCAATCGGCTTATGGATCATTCATTCCAGACCTGTAACTCCCAAACAAAATTTAAAGCAGCCTCCCCGGCGCTGCTCAGAAGCCAAAACCGTATTTCAGCTTCTGCGACGGCCCTAATTTTTGGTAGGGAAACTTCTTTGTATCCTGTCAACGGGCTAATCTGAGTATATTCCTCCAACATTTTTGTAGAGTTTGAAGGTTAGTCCCATTAACCCGCCCACGGTCGGTGCTTCTCGAGATTTCACAGCAAAAGTAGGGTTCAATGTACACGTCGCCGCACACTCATTAAAACAGGTAGAGACCCCATTGAAGGCTTATTGGAAGGCTTATTGCTGCGTTGTCACAGCTTCAGATAGGGTGTCCTTCTTAGATGACAGACTCGGAGTACGGGTTAAAGTAATACGATTTGAAAAAATCCATTAACGAGAGAATGATCACTGTAGGTCTGCTATTTATGGCTTGCGCTGCGGTGCAAAGCATGGTGAACCCTTGTCGGTCTGTTGTGCCCGCGTGTGGGACTATTGCCATGTGTAGCTACAGCGTAAGAAATTCAGGCCGATGTGTAAGTAATTTCTGATTGTCCTGAAGCCTTCTAGGCATGAGATATACCCATCAGTGCAGTTGGCTAAACTTTCCCGGTATTACTCCTCTGCGGAAAGCGCCAAATACATACATAGTTCGCAGCTAGCTTGTATCATATTATTATTATTATCATCCTCTATTTAATTTCATTGTCGTACCGGCTTACTGTGGTATAGTCAGGCAAGTGGAATGTGCATTTGCTATAGCGCTTACATAGCCAGGTCTACTATCGTATTTGTTGAGGGAAACGAGATGTAAAGTGCGGTTGTCAACGCTTCCGCTACGGCGCTCAAATGGCCATGTTTATCCCATATTAGAGACCAGCAGAAGGTCCTGAATACAATACGGGTTCACACGATACTCAAATCAACCAGTTTCCTTAACTTCACATTTAATTGCGTTGCTATGGTTGCCTTTTTTTCAGACATATGGTTCTATTTACGAGCGCTCCACAAAATATTCGAACGATTAGCCGAGAGAATTCGTTCACTTGGCTATCGGCAGAACGCGACACGAAATGCAGTACACGCGTCCGCATTATCACTGCAGTGGGGGCGCATAAGGCCAGGGCAACACCAGCACAACTAGCAATGCAACACGATTTTTGTGCGACATAAGTTGCCTGTGATCGACAGCAATGCACGGTGTGTCGTATGATCTGGGTGGCGTCGGGGAGGGGGNNNNGGGGGGTGGGGGCAAGATAGACGGCTGGACCCGATGTTAGGTTCTTTCGAGCAACAAATTTCCTGCGTCGTACGTGTCGCTTGCTGCACTGGCATGGCGGTGGCCTTACACGTCCGACGCAATGAAGGACAAGCGGTATTGTACATGAAATAACGTAAATAAATTAGCGTTATTAGGTTGCCCCTCAACCACACGCTGCGGTCAACTTCAGGAAACGAGAAAGAATACTGCGAGCTTCTCAGCACCGCCCTTCCTCAGAAACCAGAAGACGAAGGAGGAGGAGGAGGCGGCAATGAAGGCTGGGGGTATCCGCAAACTTGCCCCTAACTTTTGACAGGCCACTCTCCCTGAAAACATGCAAATTGGAGCCTGCGTGGGTTCTACCTGTGCGGACATCCATCGCCATAAAATAAGTAAGAACGCAAAAGGCAAACTGAAGAAATGAAAATATGCAGCCCAGTAGGAAATATGCGTGATTTTTCTTGTACCAGCATAGCTAATTCTTCGCGTTACCGTTAATATGAGTTTTAGATTGGATTAGATAACTGGCAGTGGACTGACGAACAAGCCGATTTCCAAAGAAAAGCCGCGACATACGCTCCGGCCCTCTATGAGTTTCCCCTTTCTTTTTTCTCTTTCGTCTTCCATTTTTTCTCCTCTCATTTCTCTATTCCTCTACATCCTACTAACATAATGGCAATAGCTCATAGAGGGCCGGAGTGTAAGTCCCGGTGTCTCTTTGGGAATGGGCCTTTAGGTTCGTCTACTGCCGCCTATCTAATCTACAGTATTGGCATTAAGTCAGAATCCTGGAGACATCTAAGGCCAGCTGCAGACGATAGTCCTTTCAGCAGGACGTCCTGTGTTTTCGCTGCATATGAAAGAAAATTCAGGACATATGACAGTCACTTCGAGAGGCATCGGTCGCAGTACGCCGACCCAGCATGTTCTGCTTTAGTCGAAGGAACTTAAGTCTTTGCGTATCTTAGCTGATATCAAGAGTTTCACACACACAATCACTTAAAAATGGATACGAGAATAGTTGCTGCCATGACAACCGTATTTAAATAGTATTTAACCATTATATTTTACTGAAGTATAAGGAATTTATTTCAGTTACCGTCTTAAAACTTTTGTGGCGGTACCTAGCAACTGTCTCGGTCACGTATTTTCTTTTATTAAATGCAAATGCGCCAATGCAATAGTGACTTCTATGCACTATTATCTTTCTTTTGTTTTTTATAGATAATATTACTCATGACGCACTTTATTTATCAAGTTTTCATTATATTTGCGAACAAGCCTCGGATGCAGCTGACGCATTCCACTCTACCGTGTGCATGCTCGAGACTCGCAAAACTGAGGCAAGACATCAGTCGAGACTTGCAGTTTTAAGACCATAAGACTATCGTCTGCAGCGGCCTTTAGGAGAAAAGAAGCCGAAGAGAATCAACTCAGCCAAAGAGTTGATTGTGCAATCACAATTAATTGCTGCAAATTCGCAGAGCTCTGAGACATTAAGTTAATTGGGGCATGAAAGATAGTAGATTACGGTGGGTTAGAATACGGCCGTTACCAGTTCGGGACTACTGTAGAACGAGTGAGTAACTGTGGAGGATGTGGCTTTCAATGTTTGTCATGACGATAATTAAGCGCCTTGACTCACTCTGTACCGATAACTTTGGTGGGAGCTTATTCTAAATATTCACTCTGAAGTACGGGAAGAACTACTGGCTGAAAGTAGTTCTTCGATCTTTACGCTTGAGTTTCTGGCCGTTGCTTTATAGGCGATCATTAATGTCTCTGTCAAAAGGTAACGTTGTATAGGCATGTCCTTCAAGCAATTCAGGTACTTGGGCATTTTTGTATTAGTTGTCCCCTGAGTCGTCTTTGTTCGAGAGAGATGCTTCCCACTTCTTGTGGGTAACACTCGCATGGCTTCTTTCGCAATTGAGGTATGAATTTTGTTGCTCTACTTTAGATTTTTTTTTCCAATTTAGCGATATCATTGCACATGTGTGGCGCTCAGAATTGAGTAGCATAGTTTACAAGCGGGAACACTATGATGTTTTGCACAAAGGATGATTATTTCCTTGGATTCGTACTCAAATTCCTGGTAATGAATCCCAGTAGTCTCTTTGACAGTTTGATACTCATGTAGGTAAACATGCTGACGGTATTGTAGACTGCTTGTGATGAAAAATCCAGATCGGTTCATTGCTTGTAAATCGATCAGTCATTTAGCATTTGTCTTGTTTCAGAATTGAAATTGAAGGGAAGAAAATATTGTGGTTCAGACTTACACTTTTGATAATCAGGAATCATGGTAAATCACTTTTTTTAGGAAAGGAGTTACTGTGCTTTCCACGAAACGCAAGCGGGCCGCGGGCCGGGCCGTATAGGCAAGTGCGTGGTGTGTGTGTCTCTCCAGTTACACTCTCCGTTGATAATGTCTGTTCAAGGCTGAGTTCTTAGTGTATGTCGGGTAATTGTCATGCGAGCTTGTGTAATGTTGCGGGCTGAGGATTTTCGTGAGGACACATTGTTGCTTCACATTTCTCATGTGTTACAGTTGGCTCTTGATGGGGGTCATGAGGCAAGGTTGGTACAGCTTGACTTTAGTGCTGCTTTTGACCGCGTGAATCACCTTGGGCTGCTCCATAAGCT
>LQNS02277275.1:16978629-16991989 GCA_001587735.2 Parhyale hawaiensis | reverse complement strand
TCATGGAGTTTCTCCGTTCCTACGTCGCCAGCCTGGTGTGATTTAATAATAATAATACGACTATGAAGGCCCAAGAATATGGTGATAGAGCAAGCGATTCCTTTTCACTTTATCTTCAACAGGCAAAAAAAATTATCTTGAAACGTAGAGTTCGTGTCACCACGAGTCACTGAAAGTATTTTCAACGAAGCTTCTGGTCGTACATCCAGTGCATGATACAAGCTATTGGGGCTTAGAGGTGCTCTTAGTATCGAGCGTATCAGTATCTGTCAGAGTGCGTTGCCGCTGAGCAGCGGAGTGGAGAGATTTTCAACTCTTTTTTGAATCTCTTTGGCAGGCACTGTGGAAAAAGTTTGAATTTGTGAGAAAAGAATGTGCTCGAATCGTATTATTGTGCGACCACCCTTTGAGCTGACGCATCGAGTTTCAAAATGGAAAGAAAGAAGGAGAAAAATAAAAATGCCACATTTTTAGTTAATACTCGACAAAAGTTCTCACACTTCAAATATTATTTATGAAGCTTACAAGAAGTTTGCTAAGAACAGCTTATATGGTCCGGTTCATAAAATGAACACAATGTCTTCGTAAAATTTGATCTTCCCTAATAGCCAATTGCTTAAAAATTAAGATAGGCCTAACTTATGATTTTCCTTGGTCACGTGAAGTTGATCATATTCTTGAAGAGCCAAAATGGGAATCGTGATAATTTTTCTTATTATGTATGACTTCTCATTAGTTTCTTAAGGTACTACTTTGCATTTAAAAAAACAGAAATCAGTCTAAGGTGTTCGTTTGTTGAGTTTCCCCCATGCCCCGGCCCAGCTACTCCATATTATACGAATTTTTGAGTTACCCCTTATAAGAATGAGAGCGCTAATATGTGAAGCGCTGTAACGCCTGAGATTTAAAAGCAGGTTGTTGCTGGGTTAGCCTTTTTTATTCTTTTTTTTAAATAATATCACGTTAGGACGACAACGAGGCGCTTTAATATTATTTTGGTGTGATTGAAATAGACTGGTCATGCACGAGCCTATCAAGTTTTTTTTGGTTGGCTCTCGTACTTTCGTTCATTAGCTTGATACATTTAACCATAGCCTGAGTGACTCAGCATTATCTAAGTATCAAAATTCACTATCAATTGATGCTTCATATCTTCTTTTCGTGCAGCTGCAATATGGTCATCATGATGAAACATGCCTCATCATGACCCTTGAGTGATTTCCGCAGTACAATGAAAAATTCATATTAGATAAGGTGGTCGGGCTTCAGTCGGGCGGAACTCCACAAAAGATTTATAAATATTTTCTCGTTACTCATAATTAGAGCCTGAATTTATTGCACTTGAAATATTGCAGTTATAGCTCTTTAAAATTGCTCATATATATTGCCCCTAAAAATTGCTCTTATTGGTCCTATAATTGACTCCTATTGCACCTAAATATTGCACCTGCTACACCTAAGCAATAGGAGTGGAAGAAATAGAAAACAAGCAAAAAAATTGAAGGGACTGAAAAACGTCGGATAGCAAACGGGAATAGCATGTCAGTGGATCAACGGACACCTATATCATTTCCAAATACCAATTATCACTATACATTGCGCCTATGTTAATTGACAGTAATTCTTCCTAATGATGAGAATGATCCGTGCGAATATCCCGCTCTACCTGTTCTCATGATGTTATCCCTCGAACGGAGAAGGTTATAAAATGTTTAATAGTCAAATTTTAAAATTTTGAAACTCGATTACATTTTCACAACAACAAAAACATTGAACAACTAGAACGCCTCGTTACGTAAGACCATCATCTGCATTGGGAGCAAATTTCATAGCCGTCATTTTTTTATAGACAGCTAATCCTTGTTATTTGGCTATTTGGCGTGAGTCCCGTCGAGGACAGCCCACCAGACTCCCTGCAAAACAAATCAAGAACATAGCTCAACTCCTTCTACCTGTTTTTGGGTTGGGAGCAAATTTCATCGCTATCATTTTTTATGGCCGGCTAATCCCTGATTTTTGGCATAAGTCACACCGAGGACAGCCGAGGACCAGTTATTGGGAGGACAGATAATCTTACAAATATATATGTATATACATACTTAAATCTACAACGAAAACTTCATCACCTCTCTCACTTCGTTCGCGGGCGATAATAATTGATGAAGGAACCAGTTGTCATGGCGTATGACTTCATACTACAATGTGAGCTATAAATGCAATATTTTATGTTATCTAAGGGCAAGTTCAATCGTCCCTCATCGTAACGCGTTCAATCACGAAAATGAACACCAGCTGTGCGTCCACACGCTGTGGACGCACAGCGCGTGGACAGAGACACCAGCTGTGTCTCTGTCCACACGCAGAAGTGTCCTTCATTGAAATGAATGATGACGCGCGTTAAATTATGATATCGTTTCTTTACATTTTGGCTTATATTTTGCGTAAGTTTGAGGTCACATTCGTATCCCATAATCTCATAGCCTGACTTTGATAAGAAACCCCTATTTCTAAAATATTTATAGCCTGATAAACCGATAGAAGAGAAATCAACACAGAACAATCAGTTGGGAGTCAAAATCAAAGATGGCGTCTGTGTTCCGACAACATTTTCAGGCTTTCTAGTTTTCTTGTCTTAACTGGGAGTACAGCGATTCTGATCATTAAAGTGACGATAAAATAAATCATTTTTTGTCGACTTGTCCGTGATCTGTGAACGCTGCGGATGATTAATTTAGTATTTATAGGTTCTGCTTACTGAACTTGTATGACGCAGTGCGTTCAAAAAAGGACATGCTTCATCCTTCAGTCTACCGCGTTTGCTGCAGCTACTTCTATCAAATCAACGCGCCGCGTCCATCGGTTTGAGTGAACGCGTTACGACGTGGCACGTGTGAACACGGCCTAATACATTGCATTGATAGCTTTCACTGCAATTGCAGGAAGATGAGGTTGTGGGCGCGTTACTGTCAACCTAGTGCTAGCAGCAGCATACAGAGGCGCACAGTGGTTCACCCACTTCAACTATATATATATATATATATATATATATATATATATATATATAAAACACTTCAATATGGCTTGTGCATCTGTCCCCGCATCGCAATACTTTGAATTATTTTTTTCTCCAGCTTGACATTATACGGAGACTCTACAGAGACTCTTCCAGCGTTGAAATAGACTGTGCAGTGGCGGGCATTAATTGGCGTGCGCGGTGTCCTGACTGCGGTACTGGCAAAAGTCAACTTGATAGCATACCCTACGCGGAAATCACCATACACTGGTGCGTGCTGCAAGTTATATGTCTACTGGCCACCGGCAAATGCACTTCGTCAGTCAATCACATATCATCCAAGGTATGGCGTCAGAGACGGAAGATTCATGCGGCAACCGCGACCCCTCCCTACCATCCTAAATCATGATTAGGATCAGTAGTCCTCCAAAAGCGTCGGAATGCTGACCCAGCCAGCCTAGCACAGCAAGCGCGCACCTCTCTGGTTAGCAGACTCGAACTCACGCACTGTGCGTCCTACACTCTAATATCCTGCCGCTGCGGGAGTTAAAGTGATAGCCTGTGAAGCTTTCATGCCCTCTAAATGTGCGTGGCCATATGTATATTCACCCACTTTCACCCGCATAAATATTACATTAATATAACTCGAGCACTCTGAGAGCGCATACCTCCGCCAAGCAATTAACGGTAAAGAAAAATTCAAATTGTTTCTGAAACCATGATTTTTTTGTATCAACACCAAAATCTAATCATTTGTGCCTTTCGATAGTATTAACAATTCCTGTAATGTTCATGAAGATCCTTTCCTAATGTTTTGAGTTATGCTGCTAACAAATATTTTTAAAAAATTAAGTCAAACATACATACGAACCAACCGATCTGCACCAAAATTTAATCATTTGTGTTTTTTAACATTACTAACAACTCCTGTAAGTTTCATTAGGATCCATTCGAAACTTTTTCGGTTATTGCGCTAAAAAGCATAAAATCGAACACAGCGACAAACACACGAACGAATAAACAGATCATTACAAAAATTGGGTCATTTAATCTTCGTGATATACCTAACAATTATTCATCTAAATTTCATTGAAATCCGTCCATAACTTTTTGAGTGATGGCATTAAAAAAAATAAGGCAGCCAAACAAACAGATGGACGGATCTTCACCAAAAGTTAATCATCTGTTTCTCCAAACATACCTAACAATCCTTATAAATTTCGTCGAAATCCGTTCATAACTTTTTGAGTTATCTTGGTGACAGACAGAATAAGAGACAAACTGACAGACCTGAAGAAAGCATAACCTTCTTGGCGGAGGTAGTAACAGCTTTTTGGATAAGAGCTTAGACTAATCAACGGACAGAAACAATTGGTGACTTTGATACAGCGGTCGTTAAATCGAAGTTACTGTAGTGTAACCTCGATTTTCTGAGTTTTATTTTTACAGCTGGACATACGAGAAAATGGTTCGGGATGTTACTATACAATCAGCTGAGAATGCTTACTTCCGAGTGATTTCGCCCGCCAGTAAGTCCGATTCATGGAGGCATCGATACGTAAAAAAATGAGATGCACTGTCGCTCATTTTTTTAATAACAGTAAACGACAATGCTAAACTATGTCGAATTTACACGCGCATAAAATTAGTTGACTGTAAAACTGTTGAACCATAAAATAAGCGAAGCTTTTCTTAGACCCTATAACGTCGTCGTAAGGGATGTTTGCAGTTCTGGTGGTCCAACGAGAAACTACTGTAAACTGCGTTGATCGTTAGAGTGTTGGTGGAGAATTCAGTGCTGAACAAAGTTTCAACTATACAGTACGTGGCTTCGGTGATCGAATGATAAATTTGAAGTGAAGAGCAGCGTGTTCAGGTAAGCGAGGCGTTGAAGGCAGTTGTGCAGGGCACCTTTAAGATCACACAAACAGACACACAAACATACACACACGCACACACCCCCGCCTGAGCCAGCAAGGTGGGGCTATACGGGTGTCCTAAGAGGTCTGCTCACGAGTGTACGTACAACCCGCGAGGTCCACACCCTCAGCCTCACTTTTGGAGCATCTTCTCTCGAAAACAATGAAATAATAATAATTAGTAATAGAATCGTGGACAAGGAAGCGCAGAAGAAGGAAAAGTACCGTGACCTTGCCATCGAACTCCAGAGACTGTGTCAGATGAAGGTGGACGTCGTTCCAGTGGTTATCGGAGCTCTGGGTGCAATGTCCAAGAATCTCAAGACTGCCCTACGAGAGCTGAAGTGCGGCCATCTCCACTCAGGAACCCTCCAGAAAAGTGCTCTGCTTGGAACAGAGCACATCATTCACTAAGTGCTCTGAGCCTTAAGTCGCGGGATGTGATCCGGCGCCTGAGTGTAGAGCTGAACATAGTTCAACCGATCCAATTTGGGTCGTGAAATCCCCTCATTAATAATAATAATATTGGTAAAAATATATGTAACATAATAGTAATATTATTAATAACAATAATTATTTCTCAGCCAGTGGCTTAATAAGCACAATATTTTTACTGAAACCGAGTGTGTAATATGTGCCGATTTTCGCAGGAATGCAATGGTTATATCTTCTTAGAATGAGTATTGTTTCTACAATAATTTTTTCAGAAAGAGTGAAATAGTAATAATAAAACCAATAATACTCATCTCAGGAGTGCAATGATTATAATATTTTTTCAAAAGAAGTATAAAATTACAATAGTTTCTCAGAAGATACATAATAATTCTTAATTAATATTTTCTCAGAAACAAGGTCTGTACTGAAACTGATATATGGCGTGCTCTGCGGTTACTGTGCCCATGCGCGGGTGTATTTCATATGCTCATAGAAAAGACTTCTTACTAGCATCTTTAATCTCTATTTCAGCTTCAAAGAGTGAAGATAGTATAAAGACATTGCTTTTGAACTAGGTATTGAAAGCACCAGAGAAATTTTAAAAGCGAGAGAGAAATATCTACACTGGGTTTGAGACCAACAAACTGGTACTGGTATCTAAAAATGCCGTAAGGATATTCAACCACTCGAATCATAAAAATCATCATCAGTATTTAAGTTTCATCCTTCTATTCGCCTCAATTATAAAACTGGTGATATCTCTTACTTATATGAGCTTGCTTTCTGATGGTGAACAAACAAATATCCTGCGTCCATGGATTCTCTTTGCCATTTAAGAAATTCATAGATGAAACTACAGTAAATTAGCTCTGAAACATGCAGATTAGGGTGGAGCGAAAAAACAAACTTTCGAAATATTTTTTCCAATGGTGTGATTTTGTTGCCATGTTGTATAGGATTGATTATGTTAAAAGGGTTTCCAAAAATCTAGCATCTTGAGTGCCCCAAGACTGTTGAAAATTCTGTATTTTATACATTTTTATTGATATTTTGGAATTAATTAAAGTGCTGAATAGTCAAAGCATTCATTTATACATTTTTTTAAAGTTGATTACACAATTATAAGCAACTACACTAAACTAAAGAACGTACTATAAGCTCCATAACAGTAATTAAAAATCTAGGAAATTTGCTAAAAAAACATATAAATGTTATTAGCATGATACCACCTGATGATGCTTGAATAGACATTGCAGAGTTGAGTATGTTATTAGTTTTATGAATTATTACAATAATTTTGGTATTGGATGTAGCTTCACAGTTTGTAATTATGATGCATAGATAATTGCATTTTAGAAATTTTACAAAATTTAATATTCGTGGGGGCACCTCAAATATTCATCTACACTTCTATAATTTTAACATGACTGTTTTGAGGCACTTTGGCAACATAATATGTCTATTGGAAGTCACATTTCAAGAAAAGTTGCAAAACCCCCCATTTTCGCTCCACCCTAAATTGCAGATATTAGTCTCTCTATCAGTTTACTTTGGCAGGTGGTTTGATTAGATCCAAATAGCTGAACTGTTCTTTTTCGGCGGTACTATGGTTCTTTAGACTAGCAAAACAAAAATTATCTCTGGGCTCGGAGGTGCAAGAAAATTCGTAACATCAGTCATGTATTTGGCTGATGTTCGTTTCGATGTAGAACACTTCGCATGTGGATGAACTATGTAGTTGGGGCTGTACAGGGACGCGAAAACGTCCTATTTTATAATAGACTTGAAGCTTTCTGGGGACCCTCAGGGATATTGCCTCAAAAGTAGATGCCGAGGTCGAAATTATTCCATACTCACCAATACAAAATATGAAGCTCTGGAGTAGCATTCAAGCTTATTTGGTCAACTACCTATATGAAGGCATGGAACTTCGATCTCACAGAATAGGCAGTATAGTTAAGGTATGCTTCTGAACAGTGCCCATTTAGATAGGAAATCTTTTGTGCTCCCTGAAATCTCAACGAGTCTTTGAGCACAGTGAAAAGCTCATTGGCGTATTATAGTCTCACGGAGAAGAATTCGAGCATGACAATGTCACAGTGGATGATGCCTTCCCTTCTTAATTGTTGATGTGAAGATAAAATCTTACATAAGCAGAAGGTGAGTTCTTTTTTTTATTGCCAAGAATTTCAACACTACAATGCCTTAACGGCGAAAGAATTCCTTAGTTTAAAAAAAAAAAGTGTTTATTATGACAGAGTTATAACGGAAGATGATTTCTTTCTTCTTCAGCCGAATGATGCTCTCCTCTACAGTATTCAAGTAGCAGCCGTGTTTCCTTGCGGCACAGCTGCTAAAGCTTCTAATCCTGAGTAAGCCGCCGCCAACAAACCAAATTGCCATCCCATTCGACTTGTTTATTGACATTCGATGATCATGTTAAGGACGCTCGAGATCGGTGTGATTTGGCGAGAATTTAGTCCTTTTTTAGGAAACAACACTTCCGTTTCGCCTCACACTAGTCTTGAGCCGCATTATATGTGTCATAGTAGCTCACATACTTTTGAAGAGCGACAGCTGTGCTATGAGTTTCAAAAAATGTCTTCGCTTACGAAGATATAGGATGAGCCACGAGCCATAGAGTTTGGTTAGCTAGGTTCGCCCATCCAATGTCATGGGGAGCAGCACCCCTCGCTAGGGGGCTCCCATGCGTTACTTTAGCCTTCGGGTGTTACCTTGGGGCCCACTTTGTTTCGTTCCATATTTATGTTCCTACTTATCTCATCTGTGCTGTTCTTCTTCTACTTCCCGACTTGCTCTTTCCGCACCCGTTGATAGTGTGTGGGGACACCTCCATGCACGGGCCGCACATTTCTATCGACACATATTTTTGCCCCTCATTTCACCTCTGTTAGCGCGCTTTTGTAGCGGAGATGGAGGTTTAAATATAATAATAATGATATTGATAATAATGTAACAAAAAAATAAGGCATTCAATTGATCAGCGAAATTGAGATTTCGAGGCTTGACTTGTCCGGGACTGTATGCAAGTTTACTGGTTGCGACCTATTAAATTGAGTGTCAGGCGTTAACCCTTAATCGAATTCCCCTGACGCTTCCTAAAGTTCAATACTGCTCCGTAAAGTGGACTTCTTAGCTGGCTTGAACGTAGCTAATCGCGTTGCTTCTAACTCTTGTTTGGAGTTCCGAAAAGTTAAGCCTCGAAATCTTAATTTCACCGGCCAATCGAACGCTTTTAATAGTGCCACACGTGTATTACCTCCACCACCGCCTAGAGATGGGTAATGACTCTTGGCCATTAGTGTTTTGCTTAATTACTACGTAGTGCGATAGCAACTGTAAGAATGGCTTGATTGATATGACTTAAACGATAATGATAAAAATACTTTTTTTAGCTCAAATTTAGCTTTATAGATTACTTTTAAGAAAACTGTCGAATTGAATCTGTTTACTTCACTTTAGTTATGGCACTTTACAATATTACTGGTTTGGACACCAGATATTTTACTAAGTTTTTATAGAGTAATAATTATGTGAGACATCTATGTTGCCAGACGTAGGATACGTGAGTTTCCTAGCGGGAAGTACGACAGCATTAACAACAATGTCCAATTATTAACCTGTTAATGACCACAAGGTGAGCGAGCCGCCACACTTCTGGGCAGTCAATCACAGAAATAACGCAACCCGAAAAAAAAAAAATGTGGAAGAGCGTGCATGAAATTTTTCATTGGTATAATAATTCAGGGTATAATGTATTTTGCTGCAGTTTTCGTTGAAAAATCATTTGATATTATATATTCCTAAATCGGGAACGTAGAACACCATAGTCTCTAAGAAATTACATTAGATGATTCACCATTCATCTGACTGTAAGGGAAAAAGAACAGCTCTCTCACTCCTTTGCATAGTACATACATATATACATATGTGCCACCTAGTTAATAACTTTGAGGTAATCCCAGAGTGCGTGTACTTCTTTTCTTACGAGAAGTCTAACAACGCTTATCTCGGGATAATACTTGTACATCAACATTCCAGTAGTCTCACGTCAGTTGATCAATGAGCACAACAAGTGATCACAAAATCTGCGAGATAAGATCCATTTATCAACATACGTGCGATACTTCTTCGTAACTAGGGTAACTAGGGCGTCTGAGCGAGTAACAAATGGACAAATCACTTCCCAAAGTTCTCCCACTGTTGTCATGCACACGCAGTGCGTTGGTTCTTATCGTACTTCGTGCGCCTGTCATTACCTGCGATTCTGACGTCTTGAATTGATCACCATGATGCTGATGCTTCAGTCCTGTGCAATAATTAAACTGTTCTATTACCTCTCTGCAAGCCCATACAGTGAAATTAATAATTCTATTCTTAACCGAACTATTGCAGGATGGCGTCCTTCGAATTTCGATTAGTGTCACTACACCTCTTCCCATTCACACACATACTGTACATACATGCCAAATGCATAGTTGAGGTGTCTTGAGTTTGCTACTTTGATCGCTAATATTAGTCCGATTAGCTTGTCTTGAGATTTCGACTTACAATTGAAGTTCTTCACCAATTGAAGCCAATCGATTTTGATTATCCTGACCCAGGTAAACGAATCTAACAAGCCGTATGTCTTTCCGATGAATTGCTACTAATGTCACCCCGTCGCCTCCTACCGCCTTTTGCCTCATCTATTCCAGATCTTTTTGTACTCCTGAGGCGGGGAAAAGCAGGAAAAGTTGCCACCCACTTTGGGAACTACCAATTTATACAAAGAAACTGAACATTGATGGCAGTCTAAATCCTTCGCGTTTCCAGCAGACCTGCTTAATAAAATCACTGCTCATTGCGACGCAAGCCGACAGCGCATACGGTCTCTGAGTTGAGTGTGTGTATATTTCGCACACGCATCGAATACCTGAGCGGTAACGACCCATGTCGAGTTCATAGACGAGCTGCGCCCGAGGAAAACCTTGCTCGATGTTTGCCAAGTATCGATTGGTGAAGCACTAAACACTGTGGCTTGAAAGAAAAATGATGGAGCCTTTGTTCGCACGAATTGTGATTAACGCGTTAACACCCACACGTTATGAACAAGCATATTCGCGCGCCTAATGGCGTTTTTCTTACGAAAGTTAACGTTTCATTAATTGCCATGCTCTAAGGTTTAAAGCTTTGAAAACATACTCTGTAGTTTCTAGAATCCATTTTCAAGAATCTCTCTCTCGGTCTGAGTTTAGCCAGCCCTTGAGCAATTCGGTTCATTCTTCAGAAGATATTCGCACCATCCTTTGCTGTCCCATCTTCACATCGTCGGCGGCACCGTGGCACGTATATTATATACAATAGCGTTATTTCCGATAAAAGTCTAACAAAAATACTAGTCCCTCGTTTAATAAATCATAACATAGAAGCGCAAACAAAGTAGCAATAGCGCAAACTAAGTGGCAATAAAAAATCATAACAAAGTAACGCAAACCAAGTGGCAATATTCATATTATTCTTATTTTCCGACTCTGCTTGTCTAGGTGTTAGCGTCCACGTCAATTCGCGTGCTCGTATCTGTTAGCTCTATGAACGAGACATGACGCTACAGTGTGTCCTCTCAGAGCCAACGTTGTTGGTATCGTTTCGCAGACACCAAGATTCACTGTTAATGCATTGCATACTCAGTTCGACCATTATGTAGATATAAATATTCGTAGCCTACCTACATACGATGTATGACATGTTTCAGTCATAAACCGTTTCTCATACCGAGCGTTAACTTTGCCAGCGCTGCATAAACAGACTGTTATTTGGAATACGTATTGGGGTTCAAGTTTGTACTTCTAGTTTGTGGATATAAGGAAATGCTGCATACTTCTCGTATGTGTTCTGCAGATGTGCACCTACCATTTTAAGCCTTGACTTTTAACTCTTTTTGTTTGTATTTATTGACATAAGTGCATCTACCATTTCGAGCCTTGACTCATTAAATCTCTCTGTTCGTATATATTGACTTAATTAATAGTGCGTCAATTAATCGGCGCCAATGGGTTAACCATTTATGCCTATTTTTTATAATATCGCTTGGCACAATTATATTACTTGAAAAACTTAACAGACAGCCACACCGTCAAATAGTTGAGATTTCCCCGTGTTGTTAATTAGTAAAATACGATGCACATAGCGCATTTAATTATTGGTCGTGTCTGGTAATTATGTAGGTAAGTGAATAAAATTTCGACAATTCACCACACGAAGGCGTGAAAGGTAAAAGGTTAATCGAATATGCCCTCTGGTATTTATAACATAAATGTAAGAGTCCTTCAGCGCCCACACTTTAAAAATTCTTTCTAGGTTCATGAAAATAGTAGGTAATAATTACGTGAGTTAAATCTTATGATGCTATCTCCGAAACCCGCTTCTCCCGGTAATTCTCCACTACAACGGTAAAATCATGTCAACCGCACACCCCAAGTAATAAATCCAATTCAGTGATTCTATCTAGTACAAGTATATTTCTGGTAGAGGCCCCAGAGGAATGCACAGCTGCAGTCGACCAGAGAGCGCCAGAACTATGGTGTCAGAGACGAAAAACTCAAGTGACTGCTGCAACCATCGGTAATCCCCATTTCTGTTTACAGTCAGTACCCTTGCAGATGAGTGTGAACGCCAGAGATGGTGCAGCCGCATGCCAAGCATCGCAATAATTCACAAACCTGGAGATGCAGGCGATCCCTGGTATCAGAGCATGCAAGTGAAGCACTCGAACGTACGGCCACCGGAGGTATTATGCCCATTGCCTTTCGTACAGGAAATTCGAAATGTACTATTCGTAAGAGCAACCAATTTTGCCTGCAAAAGATTAAGTTTTCTTAGCTGATGTTACGGTCACCTGCGCAGCGTTAAACGTTCCACCAGTCGACACGGTGACACCTGTTGAGGATGCATTTTGCAAAATCAAAAATCATTAAGCGTCTAATGAATCCATTGCATATTTAGTAATAGCTCTTGCAAGAACTTTTTTTGCATGTTATCATGAAAAATCTTTCTCAAAAGTTGTAGTAACTCATTATTGGACAAAAACTGCTAATACTAAAGAAACGTCTAGATATGATGCACGCTGCTTATGAGAATTCAGGACTGATAAGTTCATTTAAGACTTGTCGAAGGAAAAGCAAAACACACAGTATGTGGATATGCAAATATAAAAAATCATTGAATGATTTTCTATTTGCCAACAGAATCTATAATCTTACGATGGCAAGCTTAATCAAACACGATAGTCTTTGCTCCAACCAAAAACTAGCTTAAGTTAACAAACAAAAAACTAAAGTTTTATTTTTAGAGTGTGAATTAATTTTCAGAATACTCACGAAATTGCAAACTGCCTTCCTCTATACTCAGAAAAGCTTATGTACTGTCTTCCTCCAAATCCTTATTTTAAAAAATAATCGTAAAGGATTTTCTTTGAGTTCCCCAACATGAAAACATCTAAAATGCCTCTTCATACCATAAAGAAAGAATAAATTATACCATGAACATTATCGTCAAATACCTTCATTCAAACCTTTAATTTAAGAAAATTCTAAACTGCCCTCCTCCAACCCTGAAATCACAGAGTGGACGTCGGACAGTGAGCCATCCAAGTGGCAGCGAGGCGCCAAGAGAGCAGTCACACCACCTCTCATTTACCCTGACGTTACCATCAAAATCTGGTGCATCCTCCCAAACCTCAGAGTCTGATCCAATACACTGCAGCTTCCCAGCATTACGGCTAGCAAAGTGCAACTTCTAGACGAAATTACCTGCGTAAAAAGTTTGTTATAACCCTGGTTGAAGCCCATCATTGTCAATAGAAGTGGTGAGGGGAAGCAGGAAGGTCGGAGAGTGCAGAAGGTAACGCCACGAGGCGAATTCTGGTATCCGTCTACCTCCTACGAACTTCCCATTCAGCTGCGATATTCTGTAATTCCTTCTTTTCTTCATG
>LQNS02277275.1:16965517-16978039 GCA_001587735.2 Parhyale hawaiensis | reverse complement strand
AGGGGAAGCAGGAAGGTCGGAGAGTGCAGAAGGTAACGCCACGAGGCGAATTCTGGTATCCGTCTACCTCCTACGAACTTCCCATTCAGCTGCGATATTCTGTAATTCCTTCTTTTCTTCATGGAAATCCTGGTTGGTGCTTGATGTCTCACAGTCACACTCGGAGTTGGCTTTGGTTGAGCAGCTGGCTTGGGATAGGGACAATGGGTGGAGTTTGGAAGCGACAACAAGTCTGGCAAGCAGTGGCCTGGAGCGTCCTGGCGCTCCTCCTGCTCTCCTCGACACACAGGCCGGTGGTCGCTAAAACAATGTTCCGATAACAGGGATGTTGTGACCGGCTGACTTGATTGCCTCCTGATTGGCCAAGCTACATCATCACAGAGTCTCTTAATGCCATTACCGAACCTTGCTGTGCGTAGTTGGCCGAGAAGAGCTTTAGCTACAGCGAACAAGTAAGCTATTTTATTATCTAGCACAACACGCGGCACTTTCCAAAACTGATTGGCACTCCGCGAGTCTTTGTCTTGCGTCAGTTCAAATGACTCATGCACTGAAAATAATATCGTCAGCGATACCAGCACGGTGGAGATAACACCTTTTTCCCTCAAGCTTCCTACCCTACTGCTATCACGAGCGGCTCCTGCAATGTTGACTCGTTGATATTCGAGCAGATGATGTTCTTTACACTGTGTGTACGTGCGCTGAAATGACGCAATCGAAAAGGCAGACTGCATTATGAGACACCTTTACCTAAAGTCACATGAGCCTATTGCAAAAGGAACGAGTACTTCAAAAGTAAGTTGCGTTTTTCCACTCGCGGTGAGCTTAAAAACTACACTGCTTGCACCGCACTCCGCCGCAAGTTCCTTCATCGTCACGCAAAAGAAGTTCTCCAAACAAAGTTTGTTATCTTGGGGCTGCGGTAACTCATGGCATAATTCCATTATAATGCCGAGGTTTGCGATTAGTGCAATGCTTCTTCCGGCACTGCAAGCAAAATGGGAAGTGCTTCCGCACTGGCGCTTCCCTCGCCTTCCGCTGCGGCAACTGTTATTTTGCCTTTCTTCTTCTTCATTAATGCTTTTGATAGGCGCGAGATAAAAACGTCAAATTGATCGATGGTGTTAGTAGAGGCACTAGAGAAGTCGCAAGACAGCGCTATGGACAGTCAGAGGGTGTGGTTATTGCTGGACATGATGGAGCGAACGACGCGCACCACTCATCACAACAGTCAACACCTAACTGTCCTCATATCCCTCGCGAGTCGCGATCAGCAGACCGTCTGTGTGGCGGCATGTGTGTGTATGTGTGTACGCGTGTGCATGTATGTTTGTATATTTTCATCGCTGAGTAGATACAGATAACCATGGACAACCACCCGTCCTACTATAATGTACTAGAGAAACGTATCGTCTCTATTGAGTATCTCGATGGAGTTAGAGAGACCACAAATTGAATTCATCTAAGTTTCCGGCGTTGTGGCAGCTTGTTCCAGCAGCTGGCGGACCGACTCTCTTCGCCCCTCTGCCCTCCTCTTTGCCCTCAATTTTTCTCTATCAACTTCGTAACTGAGCAAAGTATACTAAACTGCACGACGAAGCTCCTCTTTTAGCGCAGAAATGCAACATTCTTTCTATTCATGATTTAAAAATTGCTCACATTGGCTAAATTTACGCGATATGTTGCCTCTCAAAAGCCACATCTGAGAGCATAGCAGCGTTTGGCATCTGTGCCTTGNGAGCAAAGTATACTAAATTGCACGACGAAGCTCCTCTTTTAGCGCAGAAATGCAACATTCTTTCTATTCATGATTTAAAAATTGCTCACATTGGCTAAATTTACGCGATATGTTGCCTCTCAAAAGCCACATCTGAGAGCATAGCGGCGTATGGCATCTGTGCCTTGGTGCAACGGCTACAATCGATGGCTCGACACTCACACTTCCCAATTCTTCATGTGAAATCCGTCCACTTTTCATTTGCAAAGTCATAGACACGGAAATGAGCTAAGGCTATAGAGGTGTGGAAGATCAGCGCCGAAGACCCTGTATTGGGCGGGCTGCACTCCCGAGGAAAAAGATGACACCGGCTACGAAGCAACTGCCGTGAAACTTCGGCATCGTGTTGCCTTGTTTTGATGGCTTGAGCTTGCTCTATTGTAGAGCACAGGGCAAATGTCACAAACATTGTATGTTACTGTTGGTATAAGTTGCAGTATGTGACTACCTTTAAGCTGCTGAACTGCGAGGACGAAAGTGATACGCATATTAATTATTCTATATATACGGGAGTAGATGTCCTTGCAGTATGAACAAAACCATAGGCAAATATTTTGTGGCAGGAGTTACTGAGAATACTTTTTGGGTTATGCGGCAATTTCAAAGGATACAAAGCTCAAATTCTATTGTGATCCGAATGTGAAACTAAATTGCGCTGTTCTATTTTTTTTTTTTTGTGGGGGGAGGGAATTTAGCTTGCGCTGAACAGCTGTTAAAGTCTCAGGTGCTACTGAGCTAATTAACTAAGTTATCTGCTAAGAAGCTCTCCACTACAGCAGTTCCCTGCTGCAGTGCAGTTCGCTGCTGTACTGCACTTCCTGCAGCAGGCCCCTCATATGAGTATTGCTCTGCTGTGTTGCTGAGACGGACATACGACATGAAGACATTCCTTACTTACAGTGATAGCTGTGCAGTACTGGCATAAAGCCAGTATACAATCTGAAGAGCACTACAGTCGTTCAACATCCTAGCTGCAAGCAGTGGCGCAGTCTGCTTTACAGGAGTTTCCCTCGACATCTAGGGCTACGCACTTTTGATGAATTGTTTTTCAGGAAAAATAGGTTACATTTAATAAATAGTGACTTGGATTTAAATGCCAAACTAGAGCACTCTGAGGGCGTATACCTCCGCCAAGCCAGGCAACGGTAACGTAAATTGGTAACGAAGCTATAATTTCGTTTGAATTATTAGGATTTTTTTTTTTGCCTTCTAACAGTAGTAACAGTTTTTTGTAATTTTCTTGAAGATCCATTCAATAAATTTTCGACTTATGTTGCTAACAAACTTTCTGACAAACATTAGTCAAACACACAAACAGACTAACGGATCACCAAAAAAAATTTGATTATTTATTTCTTTTAGCTTCTCCAGCAATTCCTGTGAATTTCAGAAAGATCCATTCATAGCTTTTTTAGTTATTTTGATAACCAACACAAAGCAAACACACAGACAAACAAACGAACAAACAGATAACAAAATTTGACCATTTAGTCCTCGTGATAAACCTTACAGCTATCAGAACATTCATGACAATCCGTCCACAACGTTTTGAGTTATGGCTCTACGAGAAACAAGCCAGTCAAACTGACAAACAAACGCTCAAACGGATTTTCACCATTTACTCATCTGTTACTCATAACATGCCTAACAATTCCTGTAAATTTTGTGAAGATCCTTCTATGGCTTTTTGAGGTATCTTGGTAACAATGATACAAACGGAGTAAGAGGCAAGCAGAATAACAAGCAAATAAACAGACAAACACGACAAGAACATAACCTCCTTGGTGGAGGTAACTGAATATAACCCTGTAGAAGGACAGAACAATAGGTCCATTTCTTATAGGAATAGCATTACTTGTCATGCAAAGTAGGAATGATTATTTTATCTCTAAATATTTAGTATCACAAAAAGGAAGACTGGAACTTCCCGCAGTGAACCAACCTCCACAACGTTGTGGTCAAAGCCATAAATTTGATAAATTTGCCAAGGAGGAATTCTTTGAAAGTATAAAGCACTAGCGCACAAATAAACTACTACAGATCTGGCTATCAGTTACTGTATCCACTTCTTTCCTTCTCGGTCCAAAAATCTAATCTCATGGATATTCCTGAGTTAATTTATAAGTGTCGACCGTGAGAGGCTGTGTAGGGGCTTAATATGGTTATTTTTTAACTTATATCAAGCTCTTTGTGCGGCCTTAGCATTAGAAATGAAAATTCTAGATAACTAAGTGCCTACTCAAAGAAAAAACTAGTACGCTTATAGTCAGAACTTATGCCAGGCTATGACAAGGCAGCTTTCCTTGATTCCTTGCTCTTTTAATACACTGCTGCTGCTAAGAAAACATCTCAACAGGTTTTTCTCGGCTGTGATCGTGATCCCTTCTTTGAATGTGGGAAGTTTAGATCGAACTGTCAAATAAACTAGAAGGCACTTCCCAGAAGGCGTATTGAGAGGAACATAGAAGAGTTCGGATTGTTGGCTCCATTACCCTATCTATTGATTTTTGGATTATTTTCGACTCTGAAAATAGTATTCCAAGAATCTTCATATACTTTCGGGTAAAGTTTATCACGGACAATTCGAGCCGGTGATGTTTGAGGCTGTCCGTACAAGAATATCTGTCGTGATATACGTAGGAGTCCTGGACTGGCTTCACATGTTATACTGATTCCAAAAATGGGAGATTGGGTGGCCAACAAAATTACTGGTTTCATTATTTCAAATTTCACAAGGTACAGAAGGGAGACACGAAATACATTACTCTCCAACAGGAACACAGCAGGGCAGCAGCACAGCAGGGCAGCAGCAGTCCCGCTACAGCCTCCCATCGAACTAACTTCAAATTTAGAACATAAACTAACTTCAGATTAAGAACATAACCTAGAAATTATTACACTGTAGCTCCACCCAACTGTGGTTTTCTTCGAACTGACGTTTTTCATCAGAGCTCTATTTTCAGATTTTGAATCTCTGACCGTCTCTAAAATACGCCTATTTTCCTTATCTTGAAACTCTCTCTAGATATGTGCGCACAGACTAAAGAGAGCTTCGTTTACGCGTACTGTCGCTTCAGTTTTACCAGTTAGCCAATTATGAAGAACACTGGAGCTACTCGCTGTGAACCAACGTGCATAACATTGTGGTTGAAACTGTTTATTCAGAATAGAATGCCTTGTGTATAATATCCCTCGAAAAATAATTGAGAGTGTAAAAAGATAAATTTTATGAAATATATTATAGAAATAATAGATTCTATTGCTACTAATTCGAATCGACGAAGTATGAACCTAAGCTTCTCAATTAGGGAGTACTTCTTGGATTTTTTGAGTGTTCTTTAAGTGAGTGTCTAGCTAATGCTTTACTCGTGTTAATATTTTTCTAAATATTGTTGTTTCGCCACATCTTTATTACTAAATCTTCCACTGAACAGCATGCATTGCCATTATTGAGAACTAATGTGCCGATGGTAAAAAATGGTTGCAAGAAATCTTTGTTATCGCCATTCTATTGCAAAGAATACCCAGCACATGCCTGCCTAATCTTACATAAAAACCACAAGGAAGTGAGTGCGGCCGATGATTGTGATTCGGTAATGAATTGCCATCCTCATACCCGTGTCGTCAATAATTAAAACGGATTGTAAATATTAAGCTTTCAAAAGGGTCAAACACTATCGTAATTGTACATCCTGTTCTTCACAGGTGGCCAGGGTACACAACTTACTTTAACATTTTCAGTCAGTCGCACATGAAACAAGAAGTAGTTTGATGCTCAATGTGGGGACATTTCTCACAAATGTACAATTGTATGTAAAATAAATGAATATTGAAATAGACATGAGGCCTATTTTATTTTGCATGATTCATTTACGTTCATTTGATACTCTCTGAACGTGCAATACATCAATACATGCTCGTATGGCCGCAGACACATCACGGTAAAAAATAATATCAGCTTTGTACTCTAATACGAATATCACTTGAACAAAATTGTTACATAAGTCCGTGACACTTGTAATTATGCATTTAAGTTATTTGACGACTAATAATAAACAGCAGTGCAATTTGAAGTCCATAGTTTCATGCACGGTTGTGTTTTGATCTGAAACACAACAAAAGCGATGTAAGGTTCTTTTTCGTACCACCACGTATCAGTTATCTCGTCTAAGTGCACATTGTATCGCCAGACTCTGCACGTCAGTGTTGTAAGTAATGGAATATTAAAGATAAAAAATTATAGTTTTAAAATAGAATAGACCGCTGTCCATATTGTAGCCTGCAGTATCTCTCATGTATGTTACACTAATAGGCGTTGCATGTGAGAATCTGCATTGTTTTTGGAACTGTACACCAAGTATGTCGATTAGGTGTTCAATTCACATGTCGATGTTTCAAAAGTATTTTGTACAATATTGCACGAAATACTACCTGCTAATAAGGGCAAGGGAAATGTAAATGTCATTCTTTAAAGAAACATATTTGCTTCTGTTTGCATTGCATCATCTTCGCTAAGTAACTTGAATAGTGGTTGTCTGATCCGTAGATTTTTGACACTTTCGTTGCCGCCAGAGATATTTCATGTACTGAGTGCCGGACAAAAGTCACTGCGTACGTAGTCAGGGTTTTGATCAATGCATTTAAATGTACTGACTCATGTGCTGTTATTTTGGAACACGAATTGTGGATTCTGAAACACAGATAAACTTTGCTTGTACAGTAAACAGCAATTTCTTATAAGATGATAAGTTCTAAGTTTAAGAAGGATTTTTTATTTCTGCCAATGGATGACCGTTAAGAAGGCATTATTATAAATCACATTTACGGGCTAGAACCTGGAGAACAGCCTGCTTGATTGTGTGCATGCTGGTAAATGTGATAAATCAATACAATGAGAAAGAATAGTTTCATTGTTTGTACCTAAATAAGAATTGAAAATTTACACTGCATCATAGTTGGTCATGAAGCTGCCCGAGAAGACACAGGCAGAGAGATGAAGTTTACTTATGTTATGTAATTAGTAAGTGATAATTTATAGATCAGTAAAAAGACAGCAGTAAACAAATTTGCTGCACATGTTAGAAAGAGTAGTTATATGTTTACTACAGAGTTTTTGGTTCGGGTAAACTTTAACGCTGACAGTTACGAAGCAAAAATTTAAGGTTTTCAATATCTTTATTGAGCAGTCATAGAATAATGACTACAGCGATAGATCACCATAGCGAATGAAATTATTTTTGTTTTAGTAGTTGCAAGAAAAAGTCACTGCTGCTCATCTAGTCTGTTGCTGGTTGAGCGTATGTGGCGATAGCATGCAAGAGTGATGTCAAAAGTATTTTATTTCTATTATGTAATTAAGACGTCAGTGATAAATCCCTAGGAGCGTAAAAATACTTTCGTATGCGAAAAGCATATATTTTTATTATAAATCAAACACTGAAAACAGTTAAGGTACAAGCTAGGTTTTTCATTTAAATAATGTGAGAGGGTGCAAGGTCATCGATGACCGAGAATGTTAAAATAATTTTCTAGATAATTTTCGCTTCTTCATTTGCTTCTCAATGCGCTACTCGCTAACTTATAATTCCCTTTCATACGGACCGACCACGGAAAGGAGCTCTATTTTATCTACACCAATTGCCAGGAAAGACTGACTTTTAGTGCCTGCAGCAGCTGGTTAGCAGTTCGCTTTTATCAAAAGATAAGAAAATTAGCGTTGCTCTACATGCTGCTCGTTATTCATAATTATGAGCTAAGTACAGTTTCATTAACTTCCTGAGAACTCTCTTTGTTTTGACCTTTGTTTGTTCATAGCAATAATAACCCTAACGAGGGTAAAGACCTTGTTGAGGCTCTTAAAAAAAATCGTTGTTATAAGAAAATGTTCTTTTTAGCCGTCCAATGAATGGTTATCCCTTTACCGTCTTCCTAAGAAGGCTGGGATATGGGACATTGAATGTAATGTTAGATCAGTTATATTAGCCCATGCCTGGTTAATAAAACTGCGCCCCCAAAGGGTCCCTATAGGTTACCAAAGCCGTTAGGCCTTCGGGACATGTTTAGTTTGAGCACACTGTGCTTTTCTCCTTTCCATGCTTGTACTGACAATAATTTTTTATGGTTTCTCCACTTTTTTCCTGACTTACTGCTCCCATGCACGGCGCTCCATATTTGGAACCCCCACTTTTCTTCGCAAATTTCATGTTCTTCCTCTTTTTTTCTCTTAATGTATGATGCACCGCATTGTGTCAAGGCAGGTGCATACCATAGTATAAGATAACCCTTGCTGGCTTCTCGTAAAAACAAGACTAAACGAAAAAAAAATGTCTATAGCAAAATCTACTTTCTGAAAGGACGACCATGCGAGTAGCATGAAGCCTCAAGCAATAAAAGTTAACCCTCAGTGATGTAGGGCTAATTACATGATCGAGATTACACTGACATCTTGTTTGAAACTGAATTCATAGTGTGACGATCAGAAATTTGTTACTTCATCTACTGCTGCCAAACAAAGAGAAAAATTAAGATTGTAAATAAATAGAGTTTTTCTCTTAATGTCAATAAAGGAAGTTGCGTTTTTGCAGCCCTTCTACACTTTCCCATAATCTACATTAATTATGTTGATTCTGAAACGCAAACACGCCTCAAGTGTTGAGCCAGATGCTTCATTAGCAAAGTACGATAGTAAAAATGAGTTAATTAACCCCTTGCGTTGTCATATTGTTTAGGGTGCAAAACCGTGCATGCTGCTGAAGTTACACAGAATGATATCAATACACTGACATCTACATTGGACCTTAGCAATACCAGCACTGATCATGTCCACAATTAGGACCAGTGCGCTTTAAAATAAGTTAAGAAATGTACGGATATCATATTGTTGTAATGTTTTATTGAAGTGTAGAAAAATGTCAGTTTCGATGTGTAATTTGACTCAATTATGGCAATGCTGAGAGCTCTTGCATTTTTCTAACTTTCAAAACAAACAGATTATTCAAAAATAATTGAAACTGAACTAACTCTGCATTCATCACTGAACCAAAGTTGGGTTTTTCGTAGAAGTAGCATCGTTGAAAACAGCAATAAAAGTTGATAGGTGGCAATATGGGGTTATGACGTGCATCTGATGCTCAGTCTAAGATATGCACAATCGTAAATTCAATCTATCCATCTATATTGCGATACACTTCTGATGGAATTACAGCAAAATATAACTAGACATTTTTGCTGGTCGTTTCTTACGTGTTTTACACTGATATTGCCCATCGGTTGTACCCATTAGCAGCTAAAGCTAGATAATGCCCTTCTAAAATACTTAACAAGAAAAATTACACTTTAAAAAATAACGTTAAATTGCGCTGACTTCCACCAGCAACAAAGATTTAATCTAGCAAAGAAAAGGAAGATAAAACTTCAGTGGTGCGAGCGGGAAAATAGTCCGCATTGCGTGCAGCCCCGCAACTGTGCCCGTCCTTGCGGTCTAAAATGCGGTGCCTGAGAGTGCGGAAAAGAGGAAGCGTCATTCGCTTAAAGGCTTTCTTCTCTACCGCCGCAGTGTCACAAAATACGGAGTGAGCTCACAAACGCCCCGACTTCTCCTCACAGCTTTTCTCCTATTGTTCGCTTCCGTCTGTTTTTCTTGAAATGCTCACAGCGCTGACACTGCAGGGGGCGCCCTGCCAAGAAACGAAACGGCCTAAAAGCTCAAAGTATTTCAGAGCAAGATGTGTCTAAGATTAGCTTATTGCCAAGAATGTTCTCAATTGATTGAATAATCAGGCTTCGAAAGCCGTAGCTCCATAAACATTCGTCCAAGCTACGGTTACATCGCTCTGCTGACGTGGCATAATTTAATATAGCCCATGTCGTTGTGTGCTTCAATTTTAACCCTTCAACGCTCCAATTATACATAATTTTTTGCATGAATGAAATATTAGTTTTCAGCGTGCCTATATGGGCATCATGGGCGGTGCAAAGCTAGGCATAAAGCACTCACTACATAAAAATAACCGTGAAGGTAATGTTACCTTAACGGCACACCACAATTGGGAAACCTACATAGGATGGTTCCAGTTGCAGATAAATGCCTGCTAAGAACCAGGTGAGTGCACTGTTGCAGTTGAACTCCGGTTATCGAAGCTATGACGTCAAATACGGAGGACTGCGACCACACGACCGTCTCTATGGTGCTGGTTAGGCCAGTGCCCTGGCAGCGGACGCTGCATTCCCAAACATAAAGACTTCAGCTCCGTGTCTGGGAGTAGAACTCTTAGCCTCTTGATAACTAGTGAAACAGCTCTCTAAAGCATTTCACGGCATCGAGCATCAAAAATAAAAGACTACAAAAATGAACACGATGAGAGATAAAGATACGAAGGATAATTACCAAAAGAGGAAAAGGCAAACAGTCAATTTGAAGTCGGAATTACATCATTTCTGAGATATTTGCAATTTGAAGAAATTGGCTGGAGAATACAAATTTACTTACAAATATTATCGTCTGTAGCCTGTACTCATTGCACTGTTGTGAATAGGAAATTAGAGCACATCTTCGTGCAATATAGTTTTTCAGGCAATGCTGTGCACAAATGGCTGTTACTCCGAAGCTGGTGTTATAGATATTTGTAATGGAATATCTAAGATTGTTTTGTTTGCCTTTAAGCTGTTGAGCCGTTGTGAGTTTACAGAAATAAGCGTCAAAACATAATTTTGAGAGTACTCGAACAACTGAAGTCAGGTAAGTACGCTATGAGTGACTCCATGCAGAGGAGACGAACATGTCTCTGATGATTCTGTACGCGTAATGAATTTATCTTCGTACTTAATTCAGTTACCCGCAGTCTAACATTAAAGAAATGAAAGAAGTAGTTTTTCCTTTGAATGTGATGCGCGGAGCTTCGACGCCCCTTAGAGCGAGAGGGCGTCCGACGGAACCAATTAAAGTCACTCGAGTTCTTAAAAGGTTAGGGAATTCTTCTGGGATTTGTTAGATGCGAGCCAAATGGGGAGAACTGTAAGTGCCAGCCGCCGCTGCTGGCTTCTCTTAGTAGAAGGACTATTTGTATGTGGTTACATGGGCCCCTCCCGACGTTATGCTTAGGATCACGAATAATACTGACGCTTCGAGACGTACGAGCGATATATGGAAAGGAGTTAATGCGAAGATAGTAGTGTCAAATTTGGGTGTATGCGCTGCCCTCCTAACTTACCAGGTTTGTGACGTCAAAATTACGTCACGCCACTGTGGAAATATCAAAGATTCCTCGCGGCAACTGTAGCGTGACGCAATTATTGTGACGTCACGAACCTGAAAATATAAGGGCGTAGCACATACACTCAAATTTGACACAACTATCTTCCGTAAATGAACTGTGGCATCGAATGCGAATGGGAAAACTTTTTTGGACATACTTGGTGCGGCTATTAAGAACAAAATAATTCCTTAGGCTTGTTTTTTGTTTAACATAATCCTATTACTTGATTAATCTTCGCACACACCAGCGTGCCCAGAATGGGCTAAAGAAGTACGCCACTCGGGTTCTATTGCCGCGGAAGAATACATATTTTTTCTGGATATTTCACTGTGGTGAATGCCGCAGTGCGCGACTTTGCTGATGGGCATCACGTATTCCTTTGAAAACTCACGGTGTCGTGCCAACAGAGTTTGCTAAAAGAAGAAGACTGCATTGCTGTAACACACAACTATACATGTTACGAATTAAGGACAAATATGGGACAAAAAGTAGCGTAATTTACATATATCAACAGAGATACAGCAACTTTAACAATGAAGGACTGTGAAGCTAATTAACTTTTGTGCAGCAAATATGATATAGCAATCTTAAAAACGTTTAGTAGAATGGTAAACTTTCTGAAATTCTCGAAGCGGGTGGACATGGAGTAGACAAAGTTAATCAGTTTTGCACAATATAAACATGTTTAGAAGAAGACTGCTATATATTTAAACAGCAGCTCTTTAGCTTGCACTGGTGAGTTGTTAATTTCATCTAAAAACACATTCACATCGTTTCTTTCTATGCAACAGCAATATTTGTCACGTCCTTACTTTCACATCGGAGTAATGTAAATGAACTGTGTTCGACACACGCAGAGAAGTCACTGGTTCATGCAACCACAGCTTCAACCAAGCGCGTTTGGTTGTGAGAACCAAAGTAAGTAGTTCTCCTTGCTTAAATTCTAATGAATAGAGAAGTCTCTAGTTGTTGTACCATATAACTATACCAGAAAGACTGATACCGTGTCTGAGAGATCTGGGATAAGTGCTTGATTTAGAACGCAAACTATCTCTTCTAGCCCTCACGACCAAATATGTTTGGATGAATCATTTCGTTACATTAACTAGATATTTTCTTACGTGTATCCGTGATACTGATTTAACTTGCTCTTCATACTATATTGCTTTTGAAACTTCGCCGTACAATCCAAGGAGCTTCAATAGAGAAGGAGGGAGCCTTGTGGCCAAGTTATAGACTTGCCAGCGAGTCAACCAGATCTCTTATGGCTGAGACGCTCATTGGTGGAAAAGACGGGGGAGCACTAAGTTTCACGGGGGAGCAGCAGACGAACCGAGTTGCTGATATGTGATTGGTGCTCAAGTGACTGACTGCAGCCATAAGAGACTCTTTACTGATATGCGATTGGTGCATAGGACAACTGGCTGACAGCCATAAGAGACTCTTGAGCTTCAACAGGCTAGGCTACTGGCTCCCTCCTTCTCTATACAA